>WWPM01005967.1:0-11003 GCA_023279145.1 Glomeris maerens | reverse complement strand
ATGCAATCAGACAGATCGATTTGTATTCTGTTCCTTAATTTCAAACCCAAGAAACCACATGTACCTTAATATACACAGTATATATGAACCTCTGCTATTTATAATAATCTTTCCCTATAAACCGTCTTGGTCCACTTGTAAATTTAAAGAGTCTGAATCTCTACATTTCAGATCAACCTTGCATAAAATCCTAAATGGCTACACTCGCTTCACTTGACGATGGACAAACACAAACATCTCCCAGCAAATATTACTGAACTTAAAACTACATATTTCCAAGATGGCTGACCTAAATGCGCTGTAAAATGCATGCTTGTTAGGTTATACATCCTTACGATTTTCCATAGGAGAATTAATACCTTGAGAAAACGGTTTGGTTATAATCTTTTGTGCATTTAACAACATAAGAAATGGTCAGTCCATCGTTGCATGCGTTTCATTTGGAACTGGAGAAATTGCTGTCAAATTTTACGATAAAGTTAATTTGATATGTGGCAAATGAGTATTATGGGGACCGTTTACAAGTAATTGGCCTGGGTTTTGGTGCGTGATTCATATATAGGACCTCATCTTGAGTTTGAGTGGACATGTGGGCGGGGCGACTGATTATATACGCGATCAATGCAACACCCATATGCCTTGGAATTGTCATCCCTTGGCCACGCCCCTACCCACCCATGAAAGAATGACCCCTTATAACGGAGGGAGATAAATGACCGCAACCGCCGCCATTATCCTTTTCTACAATATAGCGAACCGCCCTCTGAATTGACGTCATCAACTCGTGCGCATGCGCAAACCTAGCCATCAAGAAGACTATACCAGCTCCAGATAAATCACGGGGATTATACCTTTTTTTTTCTCCCCCCCAAAACCAAAGTGCAATGCCACTTCGTTGTTATTCATATCGTTTAGTGCAGAATTATTCATGAAATCTTTACTCTCGACTGGATGATCTTAAAATAAAGGCATTAGTAAAATTGAAAATCTTATATTCTTGGATCATCTATGTATATACGTAGATTCGCTTGTATTGCATGTATTAGCAGCACTAACAATGAAGAACAGTGAATGTATTCAATCTTAATTAAAGCCAAAATCACGAGTTAAATTAAGAATCTTTGATTATGAATAGCAGTCTCGTTTAATCCTATCTTAATTCCAAACCCGTTTACTACAGATCTAATCATCATTTGGGTTGAATATGCATAATTAACCAACTGGTTTCAAAACAATTACCTGAATTCAAACCATATAGAAATATCTGAAACTTAATCAGCCCTGATATACGTTCATAGGACTTGTATTCTTACTTTTACCAATCTGAAAATGGGAAAGAATTTCACTAATGATCCCGTGCAATTAAATTAATTATATGTTAATGTAAATAGCCGATATAGTGTTGCGCTTGCACAGCTGCAATTAAGGAATTACGGTGTGTTCTTCTTTTTTACTGGAAATGAATGCAAAGGAGTGAGTGGTCATTATTTGAGCAATGCAGCGAATTGGGCTCTTGGTGCTCAGAGTATGTATGTGTATAGTTGGGTTGATTGCGCATGCGTGCAGATCTAATGACGTCGTTAGTGCGCAGTGATATTTTTGTCACCATTCTCGACAAATGGCGACTGCACTTGGCGTAATTTCAGTAATGAAACAGTTTAGGCCGCCAGTTGTCGACGTTCTTTACACTGACGAATTGCCCAATGAAAACATCCTCTGCAGAAATACTATATACTGCTCCACTTCATGCCTTATTAATTCAATGCATGCAATGCTCTATTCAAGCCCATCTGCATTCATTTTTTTAAGCTCAATATGAATATATCAGTTCTGTAATGCGCAGCGAAATAAATTCCTTTGAAGACATATATGTATGCACATCTGTTCTCTGTATTTATGTGTTCATAGAAACTGTTACAAGATAGTATATAATGCAATATGCTCCAATGTACACAAATTACTTTTAGAGAAATTTATTGTAAATTGTGTGAAATTTATGGAGCTGCAGAAATTAGTGAAGAAAAGGTTTATTAATCTAGTTCAAATTCATGTAGAGATCGAGGACTGACATAATTCCCATGTGCTGAACTTTGGTGCCAAAAGTTTTTGAAATAATATAGGATCACTATGGAGATATGGGTTTGGAACCACATTTATATACATGCATTATTTAAACAATCGGCCCTTTTGAAATTCGCCTCCTATCATCAATTCGGTTATTTTTCGTTCAAAATCCCCTCATTTTTTGCTATAATGTACAGTATATGAATAGCTATACAGCATAAAACTAGTATAGGTTTGCTTGTGCTGCATCTAAATTGAAAACTGTTCGTATAGTGCAGCATATGCACAAGGGAGGGCTGCTAATACATTTGACATGCATAATGAATTAAGGAGTATATAGTTTGAGCTGTAGCGAAAAGAGGTTGGTTCATGAAGATGGCTTTCGCAATTAAGGTGTAATTCGCGATTTGAAATAGGGAATACGGTGGACGGGTTTAATGCAATTTGGTAATTGGACGGCGTCGGCCGAGTGTGATTGTGTAGCTGAGCGCAAACAGCGGCTCCATCTGGGCTGATTACGTTGCTGACAAACCCCGAATTGCAAGTAATCCACTTAGCGTTCGATGCATGCCACCCCATGCCCCATGCCCCTTCCTGCTACACAACTGCATGCAGTACTGCGCATCCAAACGATCGATGCACCATATAATCTCTCATGCCACCACCACCACCACCATCCATGAATATGACGATCTCCTGCCAAAACCCTCCCAAAGACTCCTATAATTTAATCTAAATGTCGATTTGCACCGAATTAAGCTGCAACGAGCGGCCGCCATTTGCTGCACCATGCTTTCGCATCTGTACAGTTAGGGCCTATACGGTTTTTTTAGACACGCCCTTTAGTCCAGAAACTGGCCAATAGACTGCACATCCTCCCACACCCCTCCTCCCTTAGGCCAACGAGAGAAAAGGGCAGAAAGATTTCCAGAGATTGCTTTTCATGGCAAGCTTTGCGGTTGATTAAGATTTTTCTGCTCAGCTGATCTCTTGTAGGTTACATTTTTTGCCTGCATGCAAAAATTATGTTGTACGACTACATAGTACTTCTATGCAGTGCAATCCTTTTTTTGCATCAATACTGTACTATATAAAAAGAACTAAATATAATAACATGCATGAATTTTGGATTATCTAATCATATGTAATTAAATCTAAATTAACGGCACTATATGTTTAAATTAAAGCAAACTTAAGTTATGCTAAATATATAACGATAACTTTAATTTTATGTAATTATAATTGAGAGAGGATAACAAGTTTAATTCGCATTATCTACATTTATACCAGGAGCAATTTATGTTACACAACCTGTCAACCTGAATTGTTAACTATGAGTTATTTTTCTTTTATACTAGTGATTTCTGATCCAACCTGATATAACGACTCCTTCATTTCTCTATGCTAATGGATAGCATACCCTATATAGGGTGTGAAGGAGGAGTCGATGCACGTTTAGGTCCAATAATAGGCACTCAGTCATGACGTGATCAACATGCAGAGTCACATTTGGAAACTAGTTTTACATTACATATTTCACGATTTTACCATGTTGAAATTAATACAAATATAACAGTTCAAACTTGACAAACCGAACTTACTAGACGGGAAACGAAACAGACTCGGCATGATCGAGTACTGTTCTACGTACATCTCCTTTTGTTACTTGTTTCGACCTTTTTATGACGTAATCCGATCGATTGATGGATTTTATTGTATTTGATGCTTTCTTACTGTGAAGTTTCTGTTTTTCTCTGGCCTGATGATGACTCTGTTTATATGAGTTGAAACCGGTTGCCATTAAACACGTTGTTTTGTGTTTTCTGTTCGTGTGAGAAGAGGAATTATTCTTCATTATTCGAGCTTAATCTCACAATTTCCACTTTGTACCTATCCATAATTCATTAGGAACGCATAATGAATGATCAATGGAAAGATGTGGGGAGCATGAATTATGGATGTCACATTTTATGTAGTTCCTACTTAAAAACCTAAGCGTTTGGGGACATAGGTTTATAGGATCTTGGTTTCATGCAGGGAAGATACCCTGTCAGTATAGACCATGAATTTAAAAACACCCTGTATACTTTATACTGCATTTGGTTTGTTATTTGAGTGCATCCGGTTTGTCATTGGACGGGTGTTGTGCAACTGTGATTGATCGATTTAGCAACGAGATGATGTATAAAATGAAAATGCAAGATTTGGGTTTTTATTAGCATCCTGTTGCCTTTACAGGAAGTGGAAAGATGAGAAATTTGATGAAGGGAGGGTGGGAATGCGTGCTGCAGTTGAGAGATGATGGAAAGAGTCAATAATTGTCGCAAATGCTGATAAATGCATTGCGGAATTTGTGTAAAAGTCCGCGAGCGACAAAATAAATGCGAGCTGACTTTTGCTGATGATGCTCTTCGATTGCTCTCGAGATTTGTGAGATGCTTTTTTCGCCACTAACAGTTTGTCTATGCAAAGTGCAGCTTTGTCTCGCACTCACTTCAACGCAAATCTCACCTTTTTTTTTACTTCCTTCCTACTCAAACACGTATATGGATTTGCGAGTTGAATTTTTCTCAAGTGTGCCGTTTTGATTCGGCCACCATCTCTTTCTTTTTCGCCATGCCAGGTCTACCCTATACATGGACAAATTTACATGTTTCAGACAGCAGTTAACATTTCCCGAATTAAGCTACAAAATGATTTAGAAAATAACTGCATCCTACATATTGTATAAATGAAATGAGGACAATTTAAACCCCATATACCGAACAAACAGGGATCAGTAAGATAGTATACAGTAAATTACATATAAAATTCCGAAGTTCCTGCGCATCATTTTGTTTACCGATTATGTAGGAACTGCTTGCATGTTGAGCTGTTATCTGGCCGATACAACATAATTTTGGTCCAGAAATAACCCGACTGCGTGTTTCACAATCATAATCTTGGAAAAGTTTACGGCCAGCGAGTAATTTCTTGTATATGGTATACAGCAATCGAGATTATACAATCTTTATGATCGACACTATTAGATTAGTGGAATCTTGCTGCAAACCTTGTAATGGCGAGTTTTAATATCGTATAATGTGTTATATATCGATGCTTTATCTTGCTTTGAGAAACAATTTCACGATGACATACATAGGAAACATACTGGAGACTGCAACAGAAAAAGTTTGAGAATACTTTTCTACAATACAATGAAATCCTATAAAATGCTTTGGAAAACCAAAGAACTTACCTCAGTGCTACAATACACCTTGATCCATCTAAATCCTAATGCATGAATAGCTTAATGCACAGATCTATCGGCGAAAAGTTGATGATTGATTTGTTTATCGACAGCTGAAACCAATAAATAGTGATTTCCGTTACAAAACTACACATGTTTGTACTAAATTATTTAATCTCGCAAAAGAATATGAATTAAATCGAACAGAAGGAACTTGTTAACAAACGTTGTTGTCTTTGACGCAACAGCAACCATAAAATTCTTATTAGTTATTTGATAATTAATCTGTTTTGCGATCATGTTCAAACATTGTCAACACCTTGGAGGATCACTTGAGTGCAATATCCTCATTTTCCGATTCTTAATGCGACTATACAACATGGAAGACGTTTGTTCGCAGATATCAGATTCGACTTAAGAACCTAGTTTATCTGTACAATGATGATGGGTGTTATTGTCATAAATCGCGGTTGAGAGGTACATGGATTTTTGCTGGCAAATGATCCGCTTGGCTTTTGTGTTTTTGTTCAGTTTTGTTGAGGTGCGAAGAGGAGGGAAATTTCACGCGTCATCGTCCATGGCCAGTCAGTCAGTCTGCGCTCTGTGCATGTTTGGATCCTTTTGACACCCATGAGGCAAAAGGGCCCCTTCCTTCTCTCCCTGCATGCCCTCTATTGTCATCAAAATGGCCGCCATCTGCCACACTTTATTGGTTCGGTGAAGCAAAAAAAGCCCAAAATGTTTGTCATTCATTGCAATATGGCGCTCCACCGCCAGTTTACCGCTTTGTACCAATCTAACACCGCTATTTATTACCGATCTAAAGTAGCGACAGGTTTATGCGCTCTATTTGATGCCACTTTGTGCGCATGCGCAAGTCCCCTCCCCCTCTGCCTATGCATTTTCAATAGTGTAGCCAACCTAATACTATCCAACAGGCGGTCGAGTGGAAAGGTGACAAAAGGTCGGTCACCAACTGTGACCCCACCCACATGCAAAAAGGAAAAATGGAAAAATTAAAAGCCAATCAAGTTGTTGTATAACACGTGACAAAAGTTGAGATCACAACTCTTCACGCTGAAACCGCAACTGCACAGCTGCTGCCATTTTTCATTTTTTCGTATACATATATCCCATGTGCACCCATTTCAGATTACTTTATGGGCCGTGTGATTGAACGTTAAATGCCATCATTGAGCTTAGTTTAGGAGAAAGTTTTGCAGTTTATGCGCGATTTTCTCTAAAACCATAATAGCTACAGCAAATCCTTCATGCATATTTCCAAAATTACATTTCATCTGACAATTTGCTATCTGAACTGTAAAATGTATACATAACATGATTAACGCCAGCATCTGTAAAAATCGGAAGGAACTATTCACGGAATTAATGATTTTTTAATTTTGGTTATACGGTTAAATTGGCTTGACCTCCTAACAGAATTATCCCCAGCGCACGTTACGCTTGCTGGGAACTTTCAGTTAGGAGGTTGATCCATGATGAAACATTCGTAACAGTACCATCAAAAACTATAAAAAATTGGTATTATGTAGTTATATCTAGACAATTTAATTTATGATAATGAACACTTGTTATAATTAGTCCATCATGTAGGCATTGTAAGAGATGTTCTGTAATAACTAGGTCGGAGAAAATGAAATTGAACATTTCTGTCCATGTTGGAGACTATAAATTGATAGTCAGGTTTTCTTATATTAATTCGTAGTGAATTAATTTTGTTTCTTGCATAATAACTTTCTACAAGTGTATGCTCATTTGGTATAGTGACATCTGGCTCCAAAACGATGTTTGCAGAAAATTGCGGGTAAATGGCGGTCAAATTGGATATTTTCTATACAAGGGGAACGTTGTCAGAGTTTGTCTTGCGCATTATCATCACTGGGTGCCAACTGGCTATGTATAGGTTAAAAAAGGTCCCTTGTAGGCTCTTTCGTCTATTCAAGTGCAAATTACATCAGGGTCCACCGAAAGAGTAGCTCAAATTTTGGAAGGTAATCGGAAGCTTGTGACCACCACTCCAAAGACCCTCCAATCAAATTGTCCCCTCTTCCTTTACTTTCCAACTTCACTTCACTGACCTCCTCCTTGACTTGCGCAAAAGGCCTCCCATTGTGTGACATAACCGAGAACAGCTCACCTTTGCAAATGTTGTTAAATCCACTTCATATTTTACTTCCAACAAATCTTTGTTAGGAGCATTATTATACCTTTATTGATATCATTTTGTGATTGAAACCCAATCTGTTTAGCGAGAAAACTCGGCTCGCATCTCTCCAATTGCTGAAATTTGTTTGAACGCCGAAAAGCATGAAGATGGCATAAATAACACCCCAATTCGCATAAACAAAAGACCCCCGTGAAACATTTTCCCTGCTGCAATCCAATAAAACGGTCTGCAATGCATACAAATGTGCCTCATTGCTGGTTGCGGTCAAAATGGCCATGTCCATAAGGAGGGGCGGAAAAGCTAGGACCACTCCGCCATTAAACATTAAAACGCCGGCGCACTGCAATGCGCCAAATTTGTCTCGCACTCGCATGCCAAAAAGCTTTCTCTCTCCTCAACAACACACAACACGACATAAGGGCCCCGAAAAGGAGAGCTACTGTTGTTCGTGTTTGTGTTTGACCATTTTCCGATTTGCCACGTGCCCATGATTTTGGAAGCAAATTGCCAACGGCCGCCATTGCTGCGTTGGGGGGGGGGGCCCTTTGTTGGGTTATATAGGCTTATTATATAGGGCGACTGGCTGCACAGCACGCGTGTGCGCATCATGGCAAAGGGCTTTTTTTTTCTCTGTCGCGCTCTTTAATTCCGAGTCGTTGGCCACCCATATGCACCTCGTTTTGACACCTAATTGTTAGCTCGATATAAGTGACACCTAGCCGCGATTCACACCATTGCCCTTTGCTGATTGGCGGTGGCAATACACGACAGTCGTTAGGACCAAACGTTATATGGCAAATATTATCATATCGATGATTTCATTCATCACATCAGTTCACGGACCGGATCATCAGTCACGAATCGATATACGCCCTATAGCGTAACAGGTCAAGCAGGTGACGTCATCTTTAGCCTTGGAGCATCCCATGAAGGTCAAACACATTCTATATAACTCGTCCTTTTTAAATACAGTCCTCCCTCGTTAATTTATACGGCAGTTATGGGACCAGAGCACCGCCGGATTACTGGAAATTAACTAATATAATTACGAATTTTAATAGCAGAAACTACGTTTTATTGTACACATAGCATATATGTTACACATTTGTATTGAAAGGTTGAAGGTAAACAATTAAGCTAAAACAGTATAAATTAAGAACAAATTTACTGGTCTTGTAACAAAACTTCAGAAAAAATATACAGATTTTGTACAGAAAAACATTTATTTCTGCAGAAAATCCACACTAATTCCTATAATTTTGTAGATTATCTGCAGAAATCAATGTTTTTCTGCAGAAAATGTAGCAGCATATATTCAGATGCGACTGCAGATTTTCTGCAGAAAATATATGAATACGTTTGCAGATATTTTTCAGAATTTCAGATTTTGTACAAATATTTTTAGATTTTCTACAGATTATTTTCAGTCATTGCAATTCTTCAGAAATCATTTTTTTTTAAATTTCAGCATAAATTAAAAAGAGAAGGCCAAAAAAATACCCCGGATTACCGGATGCGCCGGGTAATCGAAGGGCCGGATTACCGAGGGAGGACTGTATTAGCAAATGTGTTGCTGAAAGTAGATGCAGTTTTCAGAAAGTTATTTCACTCTTCTCCTGTGTTTCCACGATTGCCTCAATGATTTACCCCTTGGTTTTGTGTTCACGTATATGTATGAAAAGGGCTCAAAACGGTCATAGAAAATGACATGTCCGAAAAATGCTATTCCTTTTTTGTGTATATGTAACTCATTCAATTTACAAGTGGGTTATGTTTTCCTTCCCTCGCTCTGTCCATAAGCACTGCATATGCATTAGAAAAACAAGAAATTCAATCTTATAACGCCCTTTGAGAGGGTTGTTGTTGTCATGATGGACATTTGGGCTTCACTCTTGCGTTTTTTTTATATTGTTTCTTTTTTTCTCTCTGTTCTTCTTTTTGGCCCGGTTCTTTCCTCTCCATCTTGGCATCCTTTTACTGTGAATTTTCAGTGTCTTGGGAAATAAGCTTTTGGCGGTTGATTCTTAGGAGCAGGCTGATGCCTTCGAGACATCAAACACCGTAATTGAATTGTTACCATTGTGTTAATGTGGCCTTCCTTGGGCTCAGTCACTCGATCAGGGAACACGTGACCCATCATACGGTCAGTCGGCCACTCTAATACGATTATAGCAGTCCGAACTGACCACCCAAAAAGGATTCTAACCAAAAAATTACTCCAGGGATCTTCTCCTCTTTCTTCCAAAAAATATCCTTTCACTTCAAAGGCCAAATGCGATTCCATTTTAGCTGAATTGATTCTATTTGAATTAATTATATTTCAGTTCAACATTTCAAACAAATTGTCTCTATTGAAATTATAATATCAATTCATACCTGTAATTCATTTAAAATTTTGTTTCAATTTTTGTCTCGAGGTGTTGTAAAAACAGAATCACAAATTTTCTAGTGAAGTTGTCATTAACTTTGCGAAAACTTTATAGAAATTCACCAAATTTTGTAACAATATACATGAGCGTATTTGACATCTTTGCCAAAAATTTCAACTAAATCGATCAAAAAACACGCCTGCTGCGTGACGTCATATTAATGGCGCAAAAATGCTCGCAACCGTAGTGGAGCGCCATCTTTAGGAGACGTTCTTTAACAGTTGCAATGTTACGATCAACAGTATTGCTTACATTTCGATAGCATACAATCACAATAATATTTTTCGCATTTGTGTTTAGTTTAGAAGACTTTTCTATTGAATTAATAAACTTGTGCAGCTAGGCAATCCGAAATTATCTAGGAAGCGCTGAATAAAATAATCGTATCGTAAAGTTTTAGAACAATGAAATTTAGAAAAGTTATTTGCAAATAAAAACGGGGTAATTTTTTTGGGACACAGTGTACTCCTGATTCCTAGCGGTAGTTTTGGTTTATCAGAACCGAATGATTAAGAAAAGTGCCAAAAAAGTGTCAAAGGCCAGTTGCCATAATAGGCACCTGACAGATTGGTGTAAACTGCAGTCTTCATCACCACTTTATGAAATATTTATTACTACATTCAAAAATATTTGTCCTCACGAATGTCATTTTTCATCAAAAAACTCAGTTTTCCGCTAAACTGTCATTTTTCTTCAAAAATCTCGTTTTTCCTCAAAAAAGTCGTTTTTCCTCAAAAAAATCAGTTTTCCTCAAAAAAGTCGTTTTTCCTCAAAAATGTCGTTTTTCCTCAAAAAAGTCGTTTTTCCTCAAAAATCTCGTTTTTCCTCAAAAATGTCGTTTTTCCTCAAAAAAGTAGTTTTTCCTCAAAAATGTCGTATTTCCTCAAAAATCAGTTTTCCTCAAAAATCTCATTTTTCCTGAAGAAAGTCGTTTTTCCTCAAAAATGTCGTTTTTCCTGAAAAAAATCAGTTTTCCCCAAAAATGTCGTTTTTCCTCAAAAAAATCAGTTTTCCTCAAAAAAGTCATTTATCCTCAAAAATTTCAGTTTTCCTCAAAAAAGTCAGTTTTCCTCAAAAAAATCAGTTTTCCTCA
>WWPM01005946.1:0-18539 GCA_023279145.1 Glomeris maerens | reverse complement strand
TGCGAGGCCTGCATTTCAGCCTGTGGAGGACATTTTGAACACTTCCTGTGACCCGGGTTCCATTTGTTTCTGTACATTTCGGATTACAATAAATTTCATTCTCCATCACTGTTTTGGTTGACATTACCGGTTCAGGGAAGCATTTCCGACCCCACATTGATGGATCATTTTGAGTCATCATGGTGCCCCCTACCCCTCCCAGAAGTATTGCCACACTTCACTGAATCACCCTGTATATGTTAAATCTGCATGTGCTTGCCAAGTCAGAACTGAAGGACTACGTCAGGGTCATCATGACTGCACAGGATGTTGTGGCCATATGTTACTTGGATGCATCTATGCAATTGACCAATCGGTTACTGAAAGCAAGTATGCACGATCTATCGGTTTCAGATTTGCTGTCGTTTGATACGACTTTCAAGCTGGGAGCCTTTTATGTATCAACTCTAGTAGGCTGTAATTCAGACTTCGAAAGTGACCCCATATTCCTCATTGCAGTAATGCTTCACTCCAGGAAGTATGAGTGGATGCATGACTTTAATTGGCGGTACCACATCTGCAAGGAAGTCAAATTGGGTGACTATGGCATTATGGTACCAATTGCGACTGACAGGGAGTCTGCAACAACTAATGCCATTGAGAAAAACACAACTCAGGCAAACTTGTATTCTGTCATATACACATTGTAAATGATGCCAAGTTGTGGATTAGGAAGAATCGTGGCCAGAAGGGGGATTTCCAAGGGTACGTTCACCATGTACGCCAACTGCTTTTGTGTGACACGGTGGAGCGATACGACAAAATGTACGCCGACTTACGCAAGAAATGGACACAATCGTTTGTGCAGTACGCAGATGACAATTTACAGGATGCACTTCGCAGACATTCCATTCTCGCTGCAACCAAGTTGTTTGCTGCTTTCAGATCAAAGGCAGCAACAAGCAACATTTGCGAGAGCATGAACAAAGTGATCAAGGATTTTGTCTACTGGAAAGAATCTCAAATAGATGGAATGGTCATGACGTTGTACACTAGGAGTCAAAATTAAGTAGTTAGGTGAATTTTGTTCTGAAATGCTGACAAAAGTGAATACAATTTTGAAAGCATACTTCACACATTAAGTTTCTTGTGGAAAAATCATTTTGTACACATACACAAATGTGTGTGCAGCAGTGGCTATCAAGTCTGCATGCAGAAGCGCCTTAAATAAAAAAAATTCTGAAACGGCGGGAAAAAACCCAGCAGTCAAAATTAAGTGGTCAGTATTTGTATGCTTTTAATTTTTGCACAATTGGAGTAATTTTATTTAAAATGCTTATAAAAGGCATCCTAAATGCTGAAAGGGCCTCTGGCATTAATTCACAGGTGGTAAAATGCCGAAGAATTTTGAGTTGTCTGAACAAGTTCGCCTTGACGTTGTAGTGAAACATAGGGCTGGAAATTCGCTGCGAATGATCGCCCGTGATCTCAACATTTCTTGTGAGCGTGTTAGGAAAATAGTGCAAAAATATGAAAAATATGGCACAGTTCGAAACTTGCGGCGATCAGGAAGAAAAAGATGTACAACGGAACGTGAAGACCGTCTCATTGTAAAACAAGCGACAGCTATGCCAAAGATCTCTGCGCAGGAGATAAAAGAAAACACATCCATTGGTGTTTCATTGTCTACAGTCAGAAGGCGACTACGGGGTGCTGGATTAAAGGGTTGTGTTGCTCGTTGTGTCCCCTTCATATAAGAAACAAACCGCAGAAAGAGACTTGCTTTTGCGAAAAAGTACATCAATGCCCCAGCCGATTTCTGGGCCCAAATTGTTTGGAGCGACGAGTCAAAATTTGAACTCTATGGTTCAAAACGTCGTCAAATGGTTTGGAGAAGCTCTTCGGCCCTTAAAATACAGTGGGTACCGTGAAGCACGACAAGCACATCATGGTTTGGGGGTGCTTCTCTCGATCAGGATTGGGACATCTTGTCGAAATTAGTGGCCGTATGAATGCTGAAATGTACGAGGGCATCCTTCGTGACAACCTTAGGGCTTCGGTAGCCACTATGGGATTGCATCGCTTCTGCTTCCAGCATGAAAATGATCCAAAGCACACCGCACATCGCACAAAGGCATTTCTGGCCCCTGAAGGATTTCAAGTTTTGGAGTGGCCTCCACAAAGTCCAGACCTCAATCCTATTGAGCATCTCTGGGAAGAACTGGATCGCCGAATTCCAACAGCAAGGCGAAAATGTATTCGGGACTTTCGACAAGCTCTTTTCGAAGAATGGTCTAAGATTAGTGCAGATGTTCTAGAAAACCTTGTTTCAAGCATGCCATCACGTCTTATTGAAGTGATTAAAGCCAAAGGCAAATCGACGAGATATTAATGTTGACAATGTAATGATATACAAATTCTGTAAATTATTATTGCTGGGTTTTGAGCTTTGTGAATTCTGCACTCTCAATAAACAATTTTATTGGCATGTTGTAAGCCAATTTGTGTGAAATTTGCTCTGACTTCTTACTTTTAGCTGCTAGTAAACATTTCAAGTAAAATTACTTTAATTGTGCAAAAATTAAAACCCTGAAAACACTGACCACTTAATTTTGACTGCTGCGTTTTTCCGCACAATTTCTGTTTATTTTTTATTTAAGGTGTTTCTGCATGCAGACTATCTAACCAATGATTCACAAACATTTTTTAATGGGTATGGTATGCATTGCTGATAAGAAAGTTGATGTGAAATGGATGCATTCAAAATTATATGAACTTTTGTCAGCAGATCGGCACAAAATTCACCCGACTACTTAATTTTGACTCCTAGTGTACATCTTGACGAACTCGCATTTAGATGAATTCAACCGAGGGTACAGAGGCCAAGGGAATTTCCATCTAAAAGGTAAAGTAACTGCTGCACATCAGCTGCAAATCGGTAGTGTCCAGTTCATTCACATGGAAGATATCATTGAAAAAGTGAAAGGAGAAATTGAAAGTCTGTCAAAGACTACACTGGTGAAACCTGCCTCTCAAGTGACAAACAAATTCCTGGCTGAAACGTGCAATGCGTATGACCTAATACACCATGTGGGACATTTACAGGTGTATGTCGTGCAGAGCACATTCAAGAAGAATGAATGCCATGTGGTTAGTTTAGACACTGCGCCACACTGTTCCTACAGGTTTTCAAGATGTTATTATGTGTTAGCTGTGCAGATATTTTGTGGGAGACAGTCAATAAGGCCAGATATTGCAGTGAGGCTCTCTGAACTGACAAGGAGCAAGAAGCCCGAAGGCAGGAGTAGTAGACGGAAGCCACGTAAGGGTGATGTTGAAATTGATGTTGCCAAAGATCGTGGTTCAATTTTGGCTACAACAATGGATTATGTACATGATGCACCAGAGGAACAACCTGTTGCCACTGTGGAGAGCAGGCATCAGTCCAGCCCTAATTATGATTCGCACCACAAAGAGTTGCAGTGCAATGTGGACGGCTTGTCACCAATAACTGAAGATAGTCTAAGTTGTAGGATCGCTCAACGGGATCAAGTGTTCAGCAAATACAGTATGGATGCAATTCCAAGTATTGCACAAGCAGAAATTGCGCGGCGTAAGGAATACAGATGCCTCAAGAAAGGGGAGCAGCTGACAAATTTTGCTATTGATGATTTCACGTTGTGCCTAATACGCACATTGGAAAGTGATTTCGCTGTGCTACGGATCCCGAGCGGTGAATTCATTAGCCTCAGGCACAGTTTCTATGATCCCATGTTAAAGTACTTGACAACCAACAGAGCTCTCAATACAGATGCTCTCTGCATTGCGGTTGGCACGGACATCCAAAGAGGCGAACACTGGATGGCAGGTGGAATACATTTCCGAGCTCAAGAGGTGTACACTCTTAGAAATTTTCCAAAATATTTACTCAATATGCAACAAAAACATGCTGAACATGATGTTCCTTGTCAACCCACTGAATACCATACAAATCATGGTGCTTAATGATTCAGCACACCAATTTGCTCAATATTTTTGTAATCATTCTGAATATTGTGTAAATGCCACTGAATATTCTAGCAAATAGAATGCCGACATTTCTGCACTGTTCCTCATGACCGCATATTCGTTGCTTTTATTTTCTACTGCTTTTTCAGTACTGTTATCATTGACTGCATATTCATTACTGTTCTACAGGGTGGAGGAAAAAGAGTGGAACCCCGATAACAATTTTCAATAAATCTATGAGGGTTGTGCAGACTTACTTATAAATACCAGGGTTTGTTTGAGGACCAGTTAGCAACTAACATGATAAATTTCAATGAAATTGGTTAAGAGTTTTCAGAGCTATTGCCATGTTTCTTACCCACTCATGACTTTACAGTTTTAAAACAATTTTATTCACAATTTTATTTTGTAGCCCTGAAAAAGGATGGTTTGCTTGTTGAAACCATTCATCAACTATTTCAGCAGTTTACTGATGTTGAATTTATTAGATGACAGGGCCAATCTCTGGCTACAACCGAAGCACATTGAAGCTAGAAGTTAAATAGTTATTATATAAACGCAGAGCCGCAGCTTGTCCAAAATATTTTTTAATTACCATTTACAAGTTTCAACGTGCTTCCGGTGTAGCCAAAATATGGTCCTGTCACCTAATATATTCAACACCAGTAAACTGTTGAAATAGCCATTGTCTCAGTATCAACAAATAAAACATCCCTTTTCAGGGCTACAAATTAAAATTGCGAACAAAATGGTTTTTAAACTGTAAGTCATAGGTGGGTTAGCAAACATGGCAATGACTCTGAAATCTCTTAACCAATTTCATTGAAATTTATCATGTTAGTTGCTAACTGGTCCTTAAACAAACCCTGGTAATTATAGGTAAGTCTGCACAACCATCATAGATTTATTGAAAATTGTTATCGGGGTTCCACTTTTTCCCCCCATCCTGTACATGATTGCATATTCAATACATATAATGCAAAAGTATACATATCATTTTGAAATGAAATTACACTTGCACATGTATCGTAATCATTTTATTGAAGACATTTATCGTATATGTACTCACCAAAATATACAGGCTGAAAGCAAAGTCGTTTACACCTCCCCCAAAAAACTTCTACATTTTCGCATATGAATAAATTCTGAATATTCAATGATAGCAAGTCAGGAGTGGTCTGCCATGTTCTGAATATGCAGCAGTGATACTGAATTTATTGTATTTTCAGCACTGTGTGATGAACAATCAGCACACCGATTGCGCATTTCTGAGTTCTCATCAAGAATAATACCAAACACCCCATATTCACTTATTTCACTTCCAACTGAAAATTCATCATGACAATTTCCAGAGAAAAATGTTAACTTTTCACAGGTTTTGCAGAATATTCAACATTTCTGTAATTTACAACTAATTCAGTAAGAGGTATTTCTAAAAGTGTACCTCCTCGACTCTTCAAATTACCCTGAAAAGCAGATGAAATCATGAGGGAATTGGCCAAGCTTGTGGTTTTATCTTACCACGTTGCAAACCAACCCGTGGATATTTCAAAATGGGTGTTTTGACCAGGAAAAAAATGATTGTGAAGGACAGCATAACAGCCAGAACATGGATGTTCCACTTGCTCAAACGGAACAGGTTTGGGTTGGGAGAAGTGGCAAACAAAACATGTATTACATCGGATGAAGTAGGATCTGCAACAAATGCTATTTCATTGGCTGGGATAGAAAAAGTGAAAACGGTATATGGATACACACAGAACACCATCCAAGGAATGATGTCAGGGTTCGAGGAGAATTGGTCTGTGTGCCGATATGAAACGGAATGTGTTGGTCATCACACGGACACACAAGTGTTCTGCGTTGCTTGCAGGAAATGGTCTCATTTGACATGTGCGCGTATTCAGGAATGCAGCACATCGTGGGTGGGAAAATTTACGAAAATAATTTTTTAATAGTGCTGAAAATTGTTTATTGTGAAACTGGATTTGAGAAAACATGTCTTATACAGATAGTACATATCACTGCATGAGGCTTCATACAGTTGGTGTATAAGCAATTAAAGGACATCAATTCCATTTAGTAACCAATGAAGTATTGAATACATGGATCAGTTATAAATCTGACACTTTTATTCATAATAATAAACGAATATAATTTGTCTATCCCCAAATTACAGAAACTGCATAACAGATCACCCTATCTCACCATCCATGTCTTTGGATGGAACAAAACCATGTTTTTATTTTTTACAATTCATTTGGTGAAAAACAAAAAAGTTTCTGAAATGGGCAAATTTCTGTACACCAAGCATAATTAGTGCAGCCATAAGGAATTCTTGGAAAATATTCCTGACCCCTGACAACATACTATCTTGCAGCAAATGGAAACATTTTATCCAAATATAAATTCACAAACTTGAAGCAAGAAAATAAGATGATAAATAAACTTGTACACATTTCAAGTGAAATTTGTGAAAATTACTGTTACCAAGAAACTTTGCATTTCATTTACAGAAAAACCAACAGGAATTCGCAAATTCTACTACATAAGTTCAGTACTTAAATATCAATACTAGAAATTTTCATGAATTTTTATTTTATGCCTTTAATTACAAAGGGCCAAAAATAGTAAAGGCGTTCTTTGTATTAGAATGTTTTGCAGCACCACCTGCAGGACACAATGCTCAGACCCAAAGGGGTCAAAGGTCAAATATGGCAGTAATTATAGAACCTAGCCCCATATAAATGTGAGATTCTGTAGCATTTGTTGACAGTTAGAAAGCAACGATGGACTCTGACAGAAGGAGGTAAGTCTTCAAACTTTTGAAATTAATTCAGTTATAAAATAGTTTGGATAATTAGATTGTAATTTTGATAGTAAAAAATCTAAAAAGTAATTATTTAATATCACCTAAAAATTAGCTTTACCTACCAATAAACCAGTGAATTTTTGTCTTCTTATCATATATGTCAAAAAGTACATACAAGTAAACAATCTTATAAAATAATTCTATTAATAATAATTGGTAAAGTGGAAATCTTCCTCACACATTTGCTGTTGCATCCAAAAACAGCAATGGCGTTGTCGCGTCCTTTTTGTTATTGCCATAAACATATAGGGCAAAGTGACCAATTATGGGCCACTGACCTATTCTGGGCCACCTCAAAATTTCCTTGCTCTTACATTAAAATGCAATACTAGGCTCGCTTTAATGGAAGGGATCGAAAATTCAGTTGTTTCTACTTCTTTTTTGGCAATACTTGCAACCAATGGTAGACATATGGTGGTGCTAATAAAATTTCACTGTTTTTCCCGCTCGATTTTCCCAAAATCTGTAGGCTGGTAAGTTATATTGTCCTGCTTATTTCAAAGTTAAGAACATAGTATAAAGCTGGATTAATATTTTTTATTAGATTTTCAATGTATTAAATTATAACTAAAAATGCATTTAATTGAAGAGAAACTCTTTTCATTTGTCCACAATGTGCCTCATATTGAATCTATACAATTGGCCCTAATGTGGGCATAGCTGGGTAAGCTAGGCTAATATTGGGAAATTTAAAATTCTAGGTTTGTAATTTATTCATAATGAATAGGCTGCTGTTCAATATTGGTTTAGACATGGATTTTTTTAGATATTGCTGATTTAAGGTAAATAAATGATGTAATTTAGCCTATGCCTAACATTGTGAGTTGTCCTATTCTGCATTAAATCTTTATATATAAAATGAAGGATACAGGCGTTGCTCCATTACAGTCTATGAAGTTGTTAATAAAGTATTCGTAGTCCATCCCAAAAAAAACAGTGCTCTCCAATGGGTTCGAAACGCGTAAGAAAAATAAGCCAATAGACTAGCATTTATCCCCAGTATCCCCAGCATGTATTACTAATAGTCTTTAAAAAATACAAAAATAATTCTCATATCATTTGTATTTTTGTAAACAGTTAAACAGCTGGAAATAACGCCGCAGATGGAACCTGGGTCAACAGTAGGCGCAGATACGGTATGCACGTTTTACATTATAAATTACGCACGTTCAATAATTCATCGGAATAATGCAGTATGTTTTAAATCCAGAATAACAGAGCAGTTTCCGAACACCAACAACCATTGCATACGGAGCAGCCGCAATTTCAGCCACAGTTGCAGCCGCTGTCGCAGCAGCAGTGGCAGTGGCAGTGGCAGTGGCAGCCGCAGCGGCAGGCGCAGCGGCAGCCGCAGCCGCAGTGGCAGGCGCAGCAGCAGTGGCAGGCGCAGCAGCAGTGGCAGGCGCAGCCGCAGCAGCAGTGGCAGGCGCAGCCGCGGCAAGCAGCTCCCAGAAGGTATGTAGAAATGTGAAATAAGGAAGAAAGTTGTAAGAAAAGAGGTTATTAATCTTTCCAGATAAGATCAAACAATAGGAAAGTGGAGCAGCAGCTGTTGCTCACAGAAAACAAATCAAAAAAGACCTGCTCACAGCTCGTCAAATTAGCCAACAAGATTGGGAAAGGAGAATACCAACATTCCTACAAACAACAACTTATCAACACAGCAATAAGATTGAAAGAAATTGAAAGGGTAAGAGTAAAAATTTTAAGAAGATATTCAATGTTATTATAATAATTATTTCTCGTTTAATAGGAATGAAGGCAGGGTAACACATATCCAACATTTACAGGTTTATCTACCTTTATTGAATCAAAAGTGTTAGTCGTTTGCATTACATATGGAATGCAAAATCCTTTACAATGAACGCATTCGAATAAAAACTGTTAAACCCATGTGAAACGTACATTGCATGCGTTGTTGAGCTAAGCACAGGATTGCTGTTCGTAAAATAAAGTGCACAGATTTGTTCATTTAAATAATGCTGATATATTAAGTGTTGTACTGTAAGTTGGTCGTACTTTATACAACAAGTAGAAAGTAGCATCGCTGGCTAGGAGAAAACATAAGAGCAACACAAAACAATACAGTTTGTCAAGATTCCAAACAAACCCCCAACAGAACAACTAGATCTGTGGATCATACAACCTAATGAGAATGTTGCTTGAATGATGTCACAACTAAAATGCTTAAGCACCATGCAAAACAATAATAATAAGGTCATTGCATAACAGCGACATTTGCACTTCCGGTTACGCAAACCCAGTGATCCGAGCAGAACATATAGAAGTATTAATGATCGCCACTTTGTTGAAGGAGGGCACCAATGCAGATGTTCAGCTGCTACCCACATTTTGGTACATTATTCCGCTGCTACGAACGCCTCCATCGCCTAGTTTATTATTCCCACACCAGGTCAGGGAGTTGACGCCGACATCTACATGAAGAAGAAACTTGTGAAATACTGGTTTGAATTAACTAAATAATTAGCTAATGACTAAAACCCTGCCACGAATGGTACCGTTCGATGCAGAATCAAATTTTGATTCGAACGGTATATTTGTTGTCGCGGTAATCCAATTATTAAAAAGCTACAGCTTCAATAATCCTACCGTCGTATTGGCCAGAGCCTGTCTGTGAGGCTACCAATTTCAATACTTTCGTGACGGTATTCGGCGTATCGTGGCGAATACCGTTGCGTGGTGGTTTAGGAGAACCCTATTGCATTTCCATCCAGGTATGTACTATTTTTTGTAAGCTGCAAAATATTTTACTGAAAGCCATTGCACTGTTAGATGTAGTATTTTTATGTCATTAAAATTTCATAGAACGAAAAATAGTGACTTTTTAGGAAACTACTGCAGCTATATGGCATGCATGTGACATGCATGTGACAGCCAATTAAAGCTGCAAGGGAAACATTCACAGCTTTATTGCAGACCAGCGACATCTTCGCAAAAATTTTGTTAGGGACATTACCGGTATTAATTTTGTTGCACAAACCTGCAAGTTTTCATTAGAGCCCTGTCTCTATTATTGTCCTCTACTCTAATTAAGCCCGGGTCTCAAGACTGTCTGAATGAATAGAGCCTCGGGGCTCTAAAAGAAGTTTTACGGTAATCACTATTTATTGTTATCATAAACACAACATGATAGAAAAAACACATAATTCGAACAAGATATACCTAAAATAGATTAAATATGATGTATTGAATAAAACTACTATTGAATACGCCGAACGATACGTAACATCTACCGGATGATACATGATACATTAAGGCGATACTCTGCCCGTTGAAACCATCGACTATGTTTGCCTGGTTTTTCGCAACCAGGTGGTGGGTGGTGATCGTAGTTCGGGTTATATTCCCCCTGGGTGGAAGACACTATTCCCGTACATTTTCACTGAGGATGATGTCGAAACGGACCTATCACGTGTTTAGATTCAACCAATCGTATGCAGCTGAAACAAGGGCCAATCAGGAGTTAGCAATATCGACTGATATCACACGTTTTAAGATAGATAAAGCATTTCTGGTTGACATTTTCAAGTAGGCCTACACGTGTATTGCTTTGCATATAAATGGACTCGTACGTTTATGAATGGAATGTGAATTACAATTTCGTAATTAATTCAGGTTCTGTTTCCCTAGCTGCTTAAAATGAATTGGGGCCTCAGCGCAGCTACACAGTCTGCAGTAGATGAAAAATAAAAAATCATTAATGAGGTGCATGAACGTTGCCGCCTATGGGATAAGAGGCTGCAGGGACATAAGGATCGGCTGCTAATTGATTCACTGTGGACCGAAGTTGCAACAGCTACATGCCAGGAGGCACACGCCATGCTGGAAGTAATCGAAAGTAATACAGCCTCATTTCATGTAACATCTTTACCACCAGTCAATTATAATTCTGGTGAGGTTTACGCATTGCCATTTTACAATGCAGCAGATGAGGTTTGAAAGCAGATATGAGGGGTTGGAGACAAAAGTCTACCCACGTTGCACATAGCGTAAAAAGAACACATTTCCATGTAATCGTAGGTTCACGTGCCCAAATCTCCAAAGAATTCCACAGAATCGTGTACGGATTGGAGAATCCAATCGATGGTGCACGTCCTGGATTAATTATCCAGTATGTCGGTGATGCCAACATTGGGAGAGACAGACTCCCATGTGGCAATGTTAAGCACCATGTCAGACCCCATGTCCAGAAAACGCCCTTGGTGCTGAAGAGCCTTAAAGACAAGATCGCAAGATATCAGCAACAGTATCACTAAGTGCATGAAAGATTTTAGAAAGATCATGTTACTAAACTGATCAAGATACGGGAATATGAATAGAACATGCCCATTGCAACGAGTAGCAGCAAACACGGGAATCTTGTTTTTTATAACTTTCAAGGTGTTAAAGCGTCAGGTCAAAAAAGGCTTTGTAACCCACATCGTGGTACAATACAACTTTATGTTTGAATGAGAATAGAAGTTGCTTTGTTAGCTTCCACACGAAGTAAAGAATTCATTGCAAATTTTTTGCAATAGCATTAACCAATACATTCTAAATGCAATGAATGTTTGGGAGCAAAGGGCATTAACAATATTCATTAACCATAGATAAATTTGTGACCGAGTAAAAATTCATAGAAATCATTATCTGAATTAGGAAATAGTTCCAATTGCATTACAAGATAACATGAAAATAATTGTAAGAATTGCATTTGACACAAAAGTTGGAATGATGTGTGATTCGGCAACATATTTTAAAACTGAATATATGTTAACCATATAAAATATAGCGAAAAATTATGCCATAAATCTATAAATCATGAAAGCCACATATATGCCAAAGTTACGTGAAGTTTGCCTGCATTTGCTTTTTAGTGAATACAAGACCTTTGTAATAGTTGGCAGTATAGATCAGTGCATTCACACTATTTCCCAGCTGCTCAGTGTTTGTCTTTGATATGGCATAAAGAAGCATCATATTCACTGCTCCTGTGGCAAACCCACAAAGTTTGTTGTTGAACACACAATTATATTTGTGTGCAGACAGTGCCAAGCGCTCCCAGCTGCAACTTGTCTCACGGTTGAAAACGTCAGTGGCATTTTCATGGGTTCCACATGCAATATCCAAGCATACATTGTGATGAATTCAGCTGTGTTAACATTCCACTGGACATTGTTTGCAGAACAGTCATCACAGAAGTAGAACGGCTTCCCTGGATCTTGATCACAAATGACGATTCAGTCCAATTTGCAAAATTGCAAATGAATCTTCATATTCTTCATACACTGTATAAACATTGCCAAGACAATTGTCATTTAATACACCTGAATCATAGGCTCATTTCCTTGGCAATTACATAGCATTGAGGTCCAGGTTCAGAGCACTTTCATAGAAATTGTCTTCATCGATCACAATCACCATTTGTTGTTGTCACCCTTTTTGCTTTAGTTGCATCTTCATGTGAATGCCATTGTTTATTTTATGAAGCATATCCATTAATGAAGATTTCACACCAAGACACTTTTCAGACACCGTCAGTTTGTTTGCGATATTCAGCAGTGAATCGCAAAACAGTTGTGTTCCCAGAACTAAACGAGTCCAACATTTCACTTTCCTTGCAACAAATGTGCAGCAGGTTTAAATTTGAAACACAAGCTTTCACTAAGATTTGGATTATATAAGCTCTTATGGCATAATTCTTCACATAATACATAGCTAACTTCAAGATTTTATACTGTAGTAGAAGTACCGTGACACTGTTTATATTGCATACAATAATGTTTAATTTTAAAATTTCTAGATGCCATAGTCAAAACAAATTTTGACAACATAAACGAGAAAAATTGAACCACATTGCTACTGGATACTTAAAATTTGTATTGCCTGTGATGACATTCTGGTTATATCAAATTTGTATATTGGTGCAGAAATTTGTTACGAGTCTTCATGTAATTTGGTAAGATAACACTTCTGCATGCAATCCTAACAATTACTTCCATCTTAATTTATAATGAACCACGAATAAGATTTCGAAAATACATGGTTACACTGCAGAATGCAATTATGTTAAAATAATATCCATTTTTATGCATTTATACAATTTAGTTTATTTTGAAAGCGTTTTACAACAGCCAAAATTTACCAATGGATAATAAATTGCATTATCCACGACCTATGCATTAGAAGGGACAAATAAACTGAAATCAACCTCGATGACCTTAACCAGGCGCATTCCCTGACCGAGATCTTTGAGATCGTATATCGCACTCTCGGTTTGGGGTGGTGGGGAACACCAATTGGGCATGGACAGGGGAACTTCTGCTTCCGATTGAGGACCCAGGGCAGTTAACTCATAAATTGATTGGGCATTATTTCCCGTGCCGATGCAGTGGGGCCCTCGGAGGTGGTCTGGCTGTCGACTGAGACCAGCAGGGGGGCAGTGGGCAAATGTAACTCGCAGCCCAGTGCTTGTCTCTGCAACAGAACAACGCAGCACAGCCCTGACTGGTCGGACGCCAAGTCCTTGTCGACAGACCACAAGTTCCTGTCGACGGACCCCACTGCGGAACGGTCGCTTGTTCAGGGCGCTTCTGGTCTTTTCCTTGTTGGCTCGCCCTCACACTTGGATGATGTACCGTCTCCAAGGCGAGGTCAGGCCACAAAAACACAACTAACCGGAAGCCCTCCCCTGCAGATCCCAAACCCTTCAGGCGTACCATCTTGCAAGTTGAAGGTACCATCTGACGAGGGGAAGGTACCCACCCGAGATCTGTGAGGGAGTAGACCTCCGCTCCACTCCCATAGGTCCTCATCTGATGGCTCCGGCATGCAAGGACAATTGCCCTGTATTAGCCGGACAACCAGAGATGAGGAGGGGTGCAGAACCTGAGGAGAAGTCGCCTCCTCAAAAAGAGTTCAGCCGATGGAGATAGCAAGCCATATACGCTACAAAAATGCATGTGGCAGAAATAGCTTCTACATGCCGTCTGTGGTTGGACGCAGTTTTCCCTCCCAGGTTTAATAACCAGGATGAGACTACAGGACGCCGGCTGTCCCAGAATGTAAACCAGGAAACTAATGTCACTGGTGTTACTGGACAGCAGGCGAAAAAGAAAAACAGTTGCGAAGCCAATGGTTAGCTTGGTGGAGTACCGGGCTGAGGCCGAGGCTGTGGAGGAACACCAAAACCTCGGTTCCGTCTGTCCCCATGAGATCGGTCCCTTGGCAAATCCGCCAAATCCGGACAAGTGGTCTCACTCTGTTGTATTAATGGCGAACTGCAGTTGCCGTAAATGAGCATCCCAATTTTGGTGCTCCACTGCGTATATCCTTAACATCGTTTTCAGGACTCTGTTGACTCTCTCTGTGAGGTTGGTTTGCGGGTGCCACGCAGTAGTCATCTTATGCTTGACTCCTGCAGCGTGGCACATTTCCGCAAACACCTCAGAAGTGAACTGAGTACCCTGATCGGACAGAACACACTTAGGATACCCCTTCTCAGTAAAAAGGCGGTCCAAGCAGTCGGCAATCGGTTTAGCTTTCGCCACGCGGAGAGGAATCAAGTTCACCCACTTAGAGAAATAGTCCACTACAACTAGCAAATACTGGTTTCCGGATAGACTTCTCAGGAAGGGACCCATAAGGTCCATCCCCAGCATATACCAAGGTTCAACAGGATCAGTGTGGCCTAATAATCCTAACGGCAGCGTACAGGCGGCTTTCGCCTTTTGACAACCCTGGTACCCTCGGCAATAGGACAACACATCTTTCCTTAACCCTTTCCAGTAGTGAAGATCTTCAATCCGCTGTCCTGTCTTGGCACTTCCGAAGTGCCCGGCCTGCGGTGGGTCGTGGTACTGTCTAATTATTTGGAAACGAAGGGCCCCGAGCACCATCGTCTTCCATAACCCTCTTTCTAACACTTCCTCACCAGTTGCTCTTCTAGGTGACCGATATATCTTTAACATGCCCTGGTTCATGATACAATCTTTAGCAAGGTTCAGCACCTCGGGGGTCGCCTGCAACCCGTCGACCGCTCGCAAACCTGTTACATGGAGGTACAGCCGTCGCAGAAATTCATCTTCCTGCTGTGCCTTAAACCATTCGCTCCTCGTAGGGTACTGGTCAAAAGGTGCTACCTCCACAGCCATTGCTTTCATGAGACGGCGGGAAGATTGAACATTTACCTTATATAACTGAATAATTTTTTTCCTGTGCAAAAAACGTTGAAGTCATGAAAATATATCTATAAGACTAATTTTTAACAACAAACTATAGTACCTGCCATTTCATTTGCCCTGTTATAAGTAAAATAGGTGTTCCTAAAAGTTGAGAGAATGTGGATTTTTCTGTGTTTTTTATTGAAAAACAATACAATAAAAAAGAAACTAGATGATCCTAGTAGAAGAAAATGTATTCTTTCTAGTGGTACTAAAATAAATAGAATTGGAGGTACCCTTTGGAGATATTTCAGTTTTATTATAGGGTACATGTTGTCAAAGAATGGCTAAAACAGTATGCGAGATAATTTTGATGGTAATTTCAGCCTAAATTGCGATTCTTGCAGTGTGTTGTGAGAATCGGCACTATTTTTCTCGTGTCCTCTGGCGTTGTAGCAAATCTGGATGAGCAGAGGAAATATTTCAAACTTTGCAAAATTCGAGCAGCCGAAACCGCGGGTTGGAGGGTCCTCCACGGTAATGGCTGCGGTGCCTCCCATTTTTTATATTTGGTGCTAAAACTTGGCAGAACTTCATTTGAAACATACATGTACATCTGTACCAAATTGTATCAAATTTAGAGTTGGTCGAGCAGAGACCACTGGTCCACTTGACATGGAATGACCCATAGGTGAATCGTTGTAGGAAGGCACATGGACTCCAATACAATTTGAGTTTGGTTGCACTGGTTACTTTGAAGTGGGTTATAGATTCTCAATTTCACACAGTAATTTTAGATTGGTTGCTTGTATAGCGTTTTGCTAGATATTAGTAATGTGGCAAGAGTATTGAAAAATCGAGTGAAATAGCAAAAGTGTTATTTTACCACGGTCCCTAAAATGGGACACTATCATTTTATGGCAATAAAAAGTTTAAAATAAACACCCCACCAGAAATAATATTTTCCAGTATAGTGTAAGGCCTATTGGCATCGACTCATCAATGGTGGCCTCGGGTATCAATTTGAATAGACCCTCGTCCATCAAACCACCCGAAGATCCCGAGTCGATCAACGCCAATACCGGTATTCTCGCCTTACCAAGATGAACACTGATCACTGGTAAGTTGTCACTTGAAAGCTCTCCGAACAACCCTCTATAATGAGTTATGCTGCCTTGGTTGTCGGATGGGTGGCTGCATCCGAGATCGCCACTCGCCACCTTCGAGACGACCTTCGCTTGTTTTTTTGGGACGGGACAATTTTTTGCGAAATGCCCCTCCTGCCGGCAATTAAAACAGTGCGTAGGCCTGGGTACCTGCGCCTTGGCATCACCCGCCTGCCCATCTATCCCCAACGGCTCTGCATTCGCTTCCGTTGGCACCACCTGCTGGACTGTGGTCTTTGTCTGGTTCGACGTCTTTGGCGCTAATTTCTGTTTCTTGGGTACCGCACTGAAATTTTGTGTTGCAGCTGGCTGGGCTGCAGATCGCACTGGGACAAATTGTTGGTCCAGGACTGACCTAAACTTGTCCTTCCTGGGGTTAGCCGAACGTCAATAACAAACCTGAAGAACAAGCTCGTGACTCGGTGGAGGTCTGTCGAAGTCCTGCATCGTCCTCTTTTTCACTTCTATGGCTGGTGCCGCAGCCAATAACTCATTCAAATTTCTAAACTTCTGGTTTCCCAAAAGTGGCACATACTTCGGGTGAATTAATTTCAACACCCTGTCAACATTCTGTTGATATGTTTCGTCCTTACAGATCCATTTAAAGAAATTTGAGACCGCTAGCACAAACGCCGCCAACAGGTTCATCAACGTCCTGCATTCGCAAATCCAAATCGCGATGCAGATGACTGTAAAAATCAGGTGGAATGTAGAAATCCATCAAAATATTTTTGAATGTCTTCCATGTCCTAAAACCACCGCGGAAATCCCACCATACTTTCGCCAAATTAATCAAACTCCTCAGGACCACTCGCATAACAAACTCACGCTCGGTATAACCTGCAGTCATACCGTATTCCTTGAGATTGTTCAAGAAATCAGCGGCGAATGTCCCTCTGCCACCATCAAATTTCGGTAATATCATATCGGGAGTTATACGCACCTTATCTCTACTCCCTTACGGCACGAATCCTATTTCGGGTGACATCACCGAAGCTGCGCTGTAACGTCGCACAAATCGGATGGCTGACACCTCCGATATGTCTGGTGACACGTCTCTAGCCGGCGGTCTTGAGGCTAAACCGGTTTCGGTCGGTGGCCTTGAGACTGAACGCGACTGCGCCTGCGACTCGCGACTCGGTTTCGCGCGTCTTTCGCTCACCGGCAGCGACTATCAACACTTGCGCGAGATCCCGCCCTCGATATTTCTCCGGACTCACGGTTAGGACCATTCCTATCCCGAAGATACAAACCACGGGCCACCAGCTCGCGGATGACCATTTGTTCGGTGGCCATGTCTCAAAAAAAGTTATACATATTAAAACTTCTTTCATCTGGCGCAACCGGTCGCACAAACCATTCATCGGCCCCACGGCCCACACTCGACGCATCCGGTATCATCGAGATCACCGAACTACTTGCACTGGGTACAAACTGTCTCGTTCTTGAAACACCCTGTAAGGAGCCTGGACCTCCGGAAATTACCGGCGACAGGTCCTCTACTACAGGTGCTTTGGTTTCATCTGCGACAACCACGGGTCGCACCTCTTCTAAATTACGCGCGCGCTCGGCTTCCGAAGCCTGCGCGCTCGTTCGAGCATTAGCAGATGCTCGACATCGCGTCGTATTAAAAGAAGGTGACCTACCACCTGGTCGCCTCACTGTCGCGAGAAATGGATTGATGAAATCTCCACTTCCCCGGCCTCCAAAGCAGCTCCTCTACGGGATCGGCGCATTCCTTGTTGTTCCATAGCTCGTTCTGGAACCTCAGCCCGCAGAGTCATCGGTGGACCCCGCGGCTCGTTTCGGAATGTTTTCCTGCCTTCCGCTTCTTGGCTTTCCTCTGGGCATTTGTGTTTACGCTCTACGAATTCCGGAATAAAAAACAAGGCAAAATTACGAAGCTGACACTTGTCTTCGGTTTCACCTTGTAACCCTTACAACCACTTGCTACAAGCTTTCGGCTCTACAAGAATTGCTGTCCAGGTATTTCCAAGCGCTAACCACACCTTCGACGGATAGAACGTTAGGCTCTTAGTGGAAGTTTCTCTGCTGATATTCGATCCAACTGGCCCTTCTCAACTTTTCCCGAAAAGCTGAAAAATCTGTTGGATCCCGGACGGGACCCAAGTGAGCAAAATCTTACCTCAGTCGACTGGTTCAAAGCCTTCGACCGTCTTGGCTCACCGCACAAACCGTTAGTCGATTACCCTTCGCTGGGAGTTCCGGAATATGAGTTCCGGAACTATCACTCGATGAAATAAACCTAACTCGCTCAACACTCGTAAAAGGCTTTATTTGCCACAATATTACCTCTTTCGGTGTCCCTCGGAATCGCCTTGCACCCGTTAC
>WWPM01005933.1:0-83590 GCA_023279145.1 Glomeris maerens | reverse complement strand
TTTTTTTTTGCAAATGTGTTGTTGTCCATTTGTAGATTCTACAGTGCTGGCATGCGTCTTGAAACTTTTGAATGAACGTTACGATTATGGCATCCATCTTGTGTTGCTATCAGTCGATGAAGGTATTACTGGATACCGAGATGATTCTCTAGAGGTAGGAGCATCATTTTATCTAATAATAGTATTGTGGTCTACATCACAAAACTCATTTCCACATAAAGTGGTTTCAAGGCGTTCGCCTTTGTGTGTTGCATATCAAAGTTGAAAAATTGCGGCAACTGTAAATACATACGCACACTACAGTACTTCCAACTACGTACCTTCATGTTACTTATCCCAAAAGCTACAGATCCTAAATTGTGTAATTTCCCAAAATGGTACAAGGGTTCAATTGAATATCGCTCTACTACTGCAACGTTCATTTATAGGTACGTAACAATAACAAAGTGTCAGCGCTTGTGTCTAAAAAATATGTAGGCCTATAACAAAATTACCCTGCATGGATAACAGAGTGGCAGGCTTTACTGCCCCATCATTCACCAACATGGTTTTACCACCGAATACTGTACTTTTATTACTGTATATGTGTGCAGATGTAGTAAAATTTATATTAAGGAGTGCAGTGCTCCAAAGTTTATAATTCATTTTATGGGCAGCAGCTCTTCAATTTCAACTAGTCCTCTAACTGCTTCTATTCCAACCATAACGGTGGCATAACCTTGAAAATTCCTCCGAGGGTCTACCAATATTATTTGTAATGTGGCTTACAATGCTTTATACGATTATTGTCTTAAGACACCATAATTGAGTTAGTATAACTAGATTCCTACAGTTTTGATATTTCCGAGTTCAGCTGTCTGCAGCTGAATATGAATGAAGTTATTGATGTTTCCAAGACTTGTGTTGATTAGGCTATCGTGTGTTGTGCCTTCAAAATAAATATTTCAACACTGTAGCACTTTTTATGATCATTATCACTGTTTATTGCAGTATTTCAAATATTTATGATGCTATTTAATATTGATACTGCAATGTTTTGTTGTCATGGTTTTCAAGAACATATCGGAAATTAGAAGATATAAATTGAGATGTTTCATCGCAATACGCGTTAGTTGAATCTCAGTCAGTGCATCCTGTTTATTATAATGATAGCAATATATCAATATCCTGTCAGGGTTTTCCCTAAACCCCCGGAATTTTCTATGATTGCTATAGATTCGTCAAAAATGGCTACAATGCAATCTCTGCAAGATGCACTTCATCCTTTTTTGTTGTGTCTTCGCATGTGCGGCTTAATTTACCTCCCGCATATCAAGGCCCACATTTTGTCACGAATAATCCAAGGCTTGATGTGTGTCTTGGCTGTGCTTTTCACATCGTCCCTAACGGTGTGGGCAGTATACGATACAGTTATATTGAAAGCTGAACTTTCTAACGAGTTCGTTACTGGTGCACTGCATCTTTGTTGGTCCCTTCAGAATTTTGTTGGCACGATTTGCATGGTCATGTCTTCAGTACGTCCGAATATGTTGAAGAAATTTTTTAATGCTTGGAAGAATCTTCCAGTTCATTCTGGTGAAGTTGTATTCATTGAAAAATTTTGCCGTAGAATTCAATGGTTTATTCTTATTGCCTGCTGTGCTATTGCAGCTATTAAATCATTCGGTAAGTATACGTATAGTAATATTGTAAGTATAACGCGCATGCAAATGCATGGAATTCGAATTCACTTTTTAATGAGTAAAACACTAATACCTATAATAATAATAATAATGCGAACAATATTCCACGATTAAAGATATCATATTATATTTTTGGAAGTGAAACAATCATTCTGCAGAATTCTGTGATTGATAAAGTTCTAAATGAATTGTTTGAGCTAGCTGTATTGCCTACAATAATGCTCTATCCTGCCAGTATGTTAAAGCCACTCTTGTCTGTTGGTTACGATGAGAAATTTTATCGTTTCAGAAATGAAAATTTCTTAGCTTTAGTTTATGGATTAAATCTTAATTGGGATTTAGGCATAAAAAATAAATTAGTGCAAATAAGACTGTCATACATAAAAAATTGTATTATCATTTCAGTGTTTCACCGCATTGTCTTCAATGTCGAACATAAATCATTCAACGTGACGATTTCGAGCAACTTTTCATATAGTCACAATGTAGTGAGGAACACAATGGCAGAACTAATTTTCGGCGCATTGACAATTTCGTCAATTATCTTGTGGGCTTATACAAGTGGATTTTTTGTCCTGCTTTGTTGCTTGTTGAGCCGAGTTTTTTTGACTTGCGCACGTCGTTTTCATATTAGTTCTGCAGAAACTGGCTCAAATGTTTTGGCTTTTCCAATTGAAGATACTCGCTGGATGCATTGTTATACGACGCAGTTGGTTAAAATATGTGATGACATGTTCAATGTGATGCTCTTCTCGTTTTATGCGACCTACATGACAATATTATGCTTGGTTGTATATGAATATTTCCTGATGTATGGCGATGAAAATGTGACTATAGCCCGGCTGTTGTGGGCTATCCTTTCCTTTGGCACTGTGCTTATAATTAGCTTGAGTGCATCTTCATTGTTTGCTGCGGTATGTATTCATCGTCTGCGGGAAATAATGGTTGCCACAGAATCTAGAATAGAAGTTTTGATAGTTGATACTTGTGTCGCTATGAGATGTTGGATCGTTATAGCTTATAGAAGTGTTAGATGTAGTCTATTGTTGGGTTCATGCTGGCTTAGAAGGTCATATTCTTGAAACAATTGAAGATTGAGAAAATTTCAGTAAAATCCTTGAAGATATACAGGGCGAGTCCAAGTCCTGTATGGGGCTTATATAATTATGTATAATAATCGTATTCCACCTTTATGTATGCTTATTACCAAAATTACAGTTTTTAAAAGAGGTCCTGTGGTGAACCAGAACAAAGCGTTCATAAAAATGATGGCATTCAAACCACATGGCTGAAAAATTAATTATCTTCCAAAATTTATCACATTGTGGCAATCAGTGTGGAAGTCAGGCCAACCATATTTTATAGCAATGCATTTATGTATCTAACTTATTGGCCGTTTGGAATGGGTCTTATTTCTCTCAGTTCTGTGGTTTTTAAATCGTTGTTTCATTTATTATCTAAAGTCTACTGCATTCCATAAATAGGCTCATCAGCCAATTGATTTTCTGCACTCGTTCAATTTGAGAAATGTTACATCGCCAAAAGCGACTCAGGTAAATTTGAATGCAATGTGGGCGTAATGTATCCAAATTATTCTATATTCTCGGTGTATTATAAATTTACACAGCTCATTGCTTTCCTGTTGAGACTTAATGGCCCCAAAATTGGTCTTTCAATCTGGAAGATGTTCGTTGTCAGCAAAGATATAATTCTTGCGGTAAATAACATTAATTATGCCGTTGTCGACTTTCTAATAATATTGTATTTTTTTGCAGCTGGCAAGTGTGTTCTTCACATATCTTATACTTCTTATTCAACTCAATGTTAATGTGGATAGTGTGAGCAAGTAAATTGTGAGTGGAACCTTTCTTTGTAGCCACGATATTGTTGCAGCCAAAAGCAAGCCCACCCAATTACAATTTTCTATGTAACTATATTAGTATTTCATTTTATGTAACTGTATTATTATTTAATGTTTTTCTCATATAACACATCGTGATTAATGTACCTAACTATATTACAATAGTAATATGAATTCACGAAAATATGTAGCTTATTATCATTCGTGGAATTCCATTGGAAATCCCGGATTCAATATCGTAGTGATTAAAAGTGTGTATACAGTGCATATTCTTCCTATTTTGTCACATCGGATTTCCAGGTTGCACACTAGCTACAGTAAAACCTGTAAATTTGAGCACCTGGAAAGCCTGAGCACTCGCCCAAAATGAGCACTTTTTTAATGTCCCGGATGAGTCCCACAGACTTTACATTGCAAGACACCTGTATAGGGTGAGCACCTGTCTACTGTGATCAGTGAGCACCCCTGATTGATCCCTGCGACCGATGTACCTGTGTAGAATGAGCAGCAACGCTTGTTTTTCGCCGTCTTCTCAGCAGCGCCACTTGTGATTGAGTTGCAAAGTTAGTTGTTTTTTGATTTAATACATCGTCAGTGGTGAAAATGTTTAAGCAAAAATACATTGGGCTACCTTTGGAAGAAAAGAAAGAGGTTCTGGATCTTATGGACAATGGAATGAGCCACTGTTTTTAACCGTTCAGTGCAAGCTTGAAGGCAAAATCATCAAGTCCGCAAAGAAACAAAAATCGATCACCGGTTATTTTTCTTTAGTGTAGTACAGTACATATTATGCCGTTATTATGCCAGATGTATAGTGCATACTGTTTGTGTTGAAACCACATGTTTAAGTGGAACCTGGATAGACTGAGCACCTGTCTAATTTGAGCATTTTTTCCTTGCCCCGCATGTGCTCACATTACACAGGTTTTACTGTACAACTTGGCCAAAATCTGAATTATCTTATAATTTTGGAATAACACAGAACTTCGAAATTAGCAATCGTTTGAAAGCGTTGTTGGTAAACTTCTTTAGTGCGTTTATGCAGTGTGAAATGCAGTTGAAAATGTAGCAAACGTGATACTATACAAAACCCGGTATGATTTACGCGTACATTCAGGTGTTTACATTAAACTTTGTGTTCTTGTTTTGGTTTGCCTATCCTAGCAGTTATGCAGCCGTCAATATTTTCCTGTTGCTGAATTATAACAATTGACTTCATTAATAATATCACTGCACTGGATTAAGTATAATTAGTAGATGATTTTTAAAATAAATGTTATTAATTTCATAGTTTATTACACAATGAGGGAATCTGGCAATTACTTGAGCTTTGCAGTATAGTTCTAGGAAGTGTGTATAACAATAAACCATCTTTTAGGTAATATTTATTTAGAGATTCGTCATGAAGTGTTAAGATGATTGAATTATAAACATTGATAGCGTGCAGACAATTACTTTATTGTATCAATATTGAAATAGTGGTGGATGATATATAAGAGAACCTACTTTCCCAAAGAAGTACACTGGCATTTCTTTGATATTAAGTGACCCTGGATACTATGATGAACACAAAGGTTTTCGCTGTGCCTGATGGCCTTAACTACCCGAATTCACAGCAGAAAATGAAACCTTATGAACTTTTGATGCGTAACGTTTTATTTTTCTCAAGTTTGGGTGGTATATATACTTTTGAAAGCAAGAGCTCCGATAACATGTTTTATAAAATTCTGAAAAAAGTGTCGCGGGTTTATCAAGCATTGGCAATTTGTACTAGTTGGTATTTTGTTGCCGAATGTTGCTACACACTATATCTTGTGAAGTTAGGGCTGAATAATTCATTGATCTACATTATTTATGTCACGTTTTTTATCTCGCTGAGTTTTACAACCACTGTATTTTATGTGAATTATCATGGATTACCATGGTCACATTCGACTCCTCTGATGTGTCGTGTAAAAGTTATTTTAGAAGGCATAAGATTGCCTAGGGATAACTTCAAAAAGTTTGAAAGTGATGTAATAAGGCGGCAACGAATATATATTACTATCAATCTCACTCTGGCCATCGTTTACGTATCAGGTAATTGAATTTAACATACCTCAGATAGATCCATTCGTTATAGCCTACAAAATTAAAATGCCTTTAGGAATAGGGTCTACACATGCAGTCTACTTCTATATAATACTTGGTATCCCAGGTATCCCAAGTGATGAAAGTACTATTTATAGAATAAAATTTTAGCTAAAATTTGACAACAATTTGACAGCTACAACGAATATATTCTAAGATTTTTAATGTAGGTACGTTCTACTGGTATTGCATCTATGTATCATAATAATAGTGCCAGGAAAAAGGTTAGCGAGTGTATAGGCTGTACAGGGTGACCATAAAGGTCAGGAAAAATTAAAACTGGAAATAGAGCATCAACAATGGAATCACTTTGACTTAATAAACCACGGGGATCAGAGCCCTACTACTGGTGCTACAGGGGTGTCAGCTGTAGCACAGGGTGATTCCAAAGGAATCGGTAGGAATCACCCTACTGCCAACCGGGACATTTCAAAAGAACCGGTAGGAATCACCCTACTGCCAACCGGGACATTTCAAAGGAACCGGTAGGATTCACCCTACTGCTGGTGCTAAAGCTCAAAACCCCTGTAGCACCGAAAATAGGGGTCCGATCCCCGTTAGTTTTTTAAGTCAAATTTGTTCCATTTTTGATGCTCTATTTCCAGTTTTAATTTGTCCCTGACCTTTATAGGCACCCTGTATAGGATATAACTTGGCGGTGCTCAGTAATTACGCCATTTTTGACAATTAGAAATGCATTGTAATTTCATTGCTAAATTAAATAACTAATTTTTTCAACATTTCTTTAAATTTAGTAATAAAATGCATTTACGGCAATGTAGTATTGCTTGGATTAAAGCGGAAGGTGTTTAAGTGTCCTCGTGATGCATTAACTTATTCAACTTCGAAATTGTGTTTTTTTGTACTTACAGTAGAGTCTCGCTTATCCGGCCCTCGCTTATCCAGCCTCCGTTTTATCCGGCAGCCCTTAAATTGTGAATTTCAATAAAAAAAAGCCCCTGAAAAACCGAATACAGTCGTGAATCGTCGTCCGTGGGTGATGTTAGGGGTAGTATTTGGGAAATAGAACGTGTTCTAGCAAATGAAGGAGCAAGAAACGCTTCATTTCCCAATCAACCCTTCCCACTACCAAAAATTTCCATTTGTTTAACTTTTTATTTGTATTTTATTTGAAGTACATATACAATATTTACATTATTGTCAATATAGTAGCTACACTCTGTACCATGTTTAAGTGCTAAATTTATAAAATTAAACGTAGTTTGACGTTTATAAGTGTTTTTCTCAATTCCTCCCTATTATCCGTCATTTTGCTTATCCGGCGGCCTTGACCGCCCGTTTATGCCGGATAAGCGAGACTCTACTGTATATAGTGTGTTCCGGAAATACTTGGACAAACTTGCAGGGTGTATTCCCTGCATAAAAACTAGAAAAAGTTCCTATGAACCCATGTCCCCAAGCGCTTATTTTTTAAGTAGCACCTACATAAAATGTGACATCCATAATTCATGCTCCCCATATATTTATTAGGAACACATACGAGTCCTTAATAAATGATCAATGGAAAGTTGTGGGGAGCATGAATTATCATTTATGGATGTCACATTTTATGTAGGCGCTACTTAAAAATCTAAGTGTTTGGGGGACATGGATTTATCGGAACTTTATGTCTAGCATTTATGCAGGGAATACACCCTGCAAGTTTGTCCAAGTATTTCCGGAACGCCCTGTATATGGTAAATATGACCTTCATTTCTTTTTACCTTTTATAGGAATATTTGTTTTTCCGAATGGAGTGGTGACATTCACATCTATTGTGCAAAGCGTTTGGGGAATATTCGCTTACCAATGTGCTATTTGCTTCGTTTGCTCACACTGCTACTTATTTCAAAGATTATACATTGAGTCAGAGAGTTATATATATCATGGCAGATACAATGATTTTCAGGTTCGTAAATGTTTCATTGTTTTTTAAGTGATGTAAGAACTGACATTTGTATTTCGATTTCCGTTTTTGGGTGGAGGGTGATTTGTTCTTTTAGGCCCCTTATATGAACGCACACGTACGTATATAAATATTTTTTGTTGGGGTGAAGGGACTGGTTTGGCCAGGACAAAATCATTTGAATTAACTGTAAGTTGGGTACTATCAGAGGGAATGTTACATACATATGTGATGAGATAATTAACCAGTTGTCATATCACCATGGAATAACTGGAAAATTCAGGATATTCTCTTTTTGCCAATATATTCAGGGAATAGGACGTGTAAAACTGGGGCAACTTTATACATTTTTACACAATTTCAGTGCTTGGAATATACCTTTGAAGAAAATTGACGATCAGCGTCCAACAGTAGGGTGATTGTCCGTTTTCTGTTGCGAACCCTGTTAATCCTTTGGAGACTGTATATACTTACAAATTAATGTTAAACAAACGATGAATAAAGAATTCTGCATACACGTACTTTTTCATGAGCAAAATTCAAAGTATACATAGAACTGTTGAAATTGGCAATTTCGCAAAATCTGAATCGTATTCACATTATATTGCCTGAGAATGAAAAAGCGGGTGCATAATATTCATATGACAGCATTTTTGTCTAGAACTTTCGTTCTACAATTAGTATAAGTAGAACTATGAATGAAGACCTACTGACATTTATGTTATGACATAAACTAACTGGATAGGCTCCGTATTAAAACTTTGTGATGCACGTTTAAGCGTATACAGGGTTAGACAAAAGTCATTTGCCCCCCTCTCCCCCCTTTTTTACATTTATCGCATATTTTAAAGATCTGAATATGCGGTGACAGTAAGTCAGGGCTGCTCTACCCAGTGGTGCCGAAATATTTGACCTTTGCAAATTCCTTCAAGGTTATCCGAAACCTAACTTTTGAATACAATATCTGGAGCAAAAGTTCAAATTAGTACGTTGAAGAGGACATTCAAATTAGTGCAATACAGCAAATTTTAAGTGCAGAGGTGCAGCAGCTGCGAATTTAATGGTTGAGAATTACACGTGAGACCTGGATTGCAGGGAAGATGACTGACAGGAACAACCGTCGCAACAAACGGACACAATTTATTCAATTGTACAACCACCTTTATTTTATTAGAAAATATGGCTTAACCATTCAAGCAATGTACCCAGGGTGTGAATGAAATAAAATGCTTTTAAATTCAGGTAATTTATCATGTTGACAAGTTTAGGGTTGTTTTTTTTTCGTCACTTTCCCTGCTGTGCGCATCTGAAGTGAAATTGCCACGGTTGTTCCTGTCAGTCATCTTCCCTGCAATCCACGTGTCACGTGAAATTCCCAGAACCATTAAATTCGCAGCTGAAAGTTGCTGTATTGTACTAATTTGAATGTCCTCTTCGGCGTACTAATTTGAACTTTTGCTCCAGGTATTGTATGTATTTAAAAAGTTAGGTTTCGGATAACCTTGAAGGCAGTTGCAGAGGTCAAATATTTTGGCACCACTGGGTAGAGAACCCCTGACTTGCTGTCACTGCGCATATTCAGATCTTCAATATATGCGATAATGTAAAAGTTTTGGGGGGACAAAGGACTTTTGCGTCGCCCTGTATAACATGAAATAGACCTATAACCTTTTGTGTTTAAATATTTTCTTTTCTTTAGAGACTTAATCTGAAAGAATATAGCATTCTTCATCAGAAAACAACATCTTTGGTTGCAGTGTTCAGTACAGGCTTTGGATTATTTGTGCTTTTTATATTATTCGACACTTTAACGATTGCTGGTATTACGATGGACGTTTGGTTCTTAGAAAATAATTCAATGGAGGAAATATTAAATTATATTATGTGGATATTTATCAATGTGAGCATTCTCTGCGTTCTATGGTTTACAGCTTCAACTGTTGGATCTCAGGTATAGCATATTTGGCAAGAGTATTTTAATGGCGTTTATGCTATAATTGAATTTTATGACATAATCAATAGGCAATTAAACCTTATGATAAACTATGTGAAATTGGGAGTCAGTATATACATCACCTTAATGGAAATCAAAAGGAAATGGTATGTGTGATTTAGAAATAAAAATATAAATTTAATATTGATCCCATGCAATAATTTACTCACACTGATTCAGTTGTATTTTCAACAAATGCGTATGGGAAGTAATGAATTTGGAATATGTATCCCTGCTATTGGTATGATGAAAATATCGTCATTGGGTTCTGTGAGTACATACGTATATAATATTTTGTGCAGCTTATAACGCGTGTTCCTTTAAATAAGATTCATTCCTATATATGTAGGTCGTAGGGATATTTTTTACATACTTTTTCCTATTGTTACAATTTCATCAAGCTGAGAGAGACAATTGCAATGGAAACAATAGAAATACTGCTTAATCATAGTTTGTGTTGATTAATAAAAATGTTAACTTTCTGTTCATGCAAATATAATTAATAGTAAATGACAATTATCTTTATCAATTCTAGCAGTGCAATACAATGTTAGGATCTTCTCTGGTAATCATGTAGTATCTGTATCCAATCGCCGAAGTGCAAGTCGGTTTATTATTATGTTCTTCATCTAATTTTAATAGGCCTATAGTATTGTATTGTACTTTTTCGCATCTGTTATAACTATGATGAATCCGCACAAAATTAAAATAAATTTGACTTACCTGCCACATGAAAGGCGAGTCATTCCTTTACGTATAGGCTTTTGAATTGAAGTACACTATAGGCTACTTCATGAATTTATTGAGACAACGTACTTCTTTCCCAGAGAAATTATGGAATCGCAGTAAGCTGATAAACGTGAAATTGAGTTTTGTGATCTAGTAATAACAATCTAGTACATATTGTTTCTTTTTTTGCATTGACAGACCGTGAAAAGAAATGAGAAACAGTATGATATCCCTTTGAAGATTGTTTCATATAAGGTAAGTGCATGGGCCACAGCTTTAGTCTTCTCAATTCGGATCACCTGCACTGTATTCATTTCATATTAATGGAATTCGCTCGCAGACCAATATCTTCCTGGATGAAATACATTTTCTTAGCATGTGGCAAACCTTATATTATTTTTCCATACGAAATTACACCTGTGCGTTACATATAAATAAATATTCGTAAAACATACAGTACATATTGTTGAAACAAGTTGTAATGATTTAAAATTAATTCATCCTGAATGCTGTAGTATTTGAAAATGCGTAGTTATTTTCTTACGTAGTGTACGATGCTTTGCAATTTAATATCCATATTGTACGTTTAAGGAACTTTATGGATGGACAATGGATGAAATTGTGAAAGAAATAGGGTTGAAGAACAATTGTAGGTATACTATTTAATCAAGGAGGATTTTCTCCTGATGTGCGTATATTGATCAAGACAAATATGATAGGCACTTTTTGTGGAGTTTTTCGACGACAATCCCTGGATAGAGGGGCTGCTATACTCCAAGTGGATAAAATTGTCACAGGTTATACGTGAACCTCGTCCACTTCGCCTTATTGGATTTGACTTGTTGATTCCCGTGTGACTGACATAAAATAAAATTTCAGGACATAATGCTGATGATATTGCCGAAACTGTATTGATGAACAGTAAGTTTTCAGTTTTCTTACACACTCAATTATTTTACACTGTTTTAATATTTTAGTTTGTTCATTTGGGAAAACTTTATCCGAAATGTAGTGTCATTCGGATATTTACAGTTTTTTTGTCTATTAGTTTTAATTAAAATTGTTTACGTGAAACTGACAAGTGTATGCATACTGCTGAAACTTTATTTAATTGCATTTTGTGTATTCGATTTCATATCTGTATTCTATTTTGTGGAAAGTTTAAAGTTTTTTCCAGAGATTTTGCGGATTTTGAATTTCCAGATAAATTCTCTCGACTTTATACATGCATACATATTGGTAGTACAAATATCCCCTTTAAATCTCGTCATGGTATAAAGTGCACTCAGTGATATATTTTTACACTGTGGGTTTCGACATGGAATTGCTTTTACGTAAATCCATAATTGTATCTTCCCACATTTCGTTATATTTTAAGTTATTTTTATTTTATGCAGTTTTACGAGGAGATATCGCCCGACTACGAAGGTGTACTGCAATTTTGACGGTGAATTATTGGAATTTATATAGGTTCTTTTAATTGTGTTTACATTGACCTAATTACTCTGATAATAGGGAAGTGAAGGAGCAATTCCGCGATGCAAACCCTTCAAGTATACATATGAAAAAGAAATAGTCATGCAAGTGATTTTATTTGTATTTGTAATGTGTATGTAGTAAACTTTGAAGAATTTCGAAAATTGAATTGGTTCGTGACGTCTCATTATGTCAGTTTCTGCAAAACCTTGTGCTGACATATTATCACATGTACCAAAATGTACAGTGCATTTATAAAAATGTTAAAATTTATTCGAATTAGAACTTTAGAACTAAATTAATTTAAAAAATGGCAACCACCATTGCCAACTTCCTGTTCAGTTACCAATTGCATTTTTCAGTATGGTTCATATAGGTACTGTATATACTTATTGTTACATGTGGTTCAACTCCTCACTTTCCTTTCCAGGTATGCATACTTCAAAAAGTTGGATTACTTTTCCACTGAATGCATTTATTCGCCTAATGCTTACCGGTGAGAAGTTAAAATCACTAATGAGTTCCACAGGGTGATCTCATTTAAATTTGTAAACTAATAGCTAATTCATTAATGTATGCATGCACTCAAGGGGACATGCACGCGCCTATCTGAAAGATCTGGAGTCTATTCGGCCTACTGCAATCGTTGGTATACAGGCACCAAGCATGCGCAGATTATAAACAAGTCTTAAATCCTGTGTAAATGTGACTGGGGGAAAAATTATTTTTATGCAGATATTATACATTCCGGTGAAAGCTTTGGATTCCGACAAGATATTAAAACCCCCATCCAAGGTACGAGACAGCATGAAATGTTTTTTTATTAAGAAAGCGCAGTTTGTTGTCAAAATGAGAACATCTTAGTCGCTGTGTTGTGCGTATATCTCCATTTGACTCAAATTTTGCTTACTTTGAAAATCCATCTGGTGTTATTTATCGCTGCAAAATTTCTACAAATTAAATGTATCTACTTAATTATTCAATTATTTTACAAATGCAATATGATTTGAAATTAAAATATTCCGATAATACTCATATTTTGATTGTGATATAAATTTGTTCGATATATTCATCGGGTAATTGGTTATAAATATTCTTTGTTGTTTTAGGCAATTGCAAAAGATGCGGATACATATCCAGCCATGAAATTTGCAAGTCGTGTGTATTACTAGAAGGGCTAAATAAAGGACTTCCACGGTAAGTAGCCTTTGGTAGTTATATGAACGCGAAAGTGATTTAACATTCAATTCATGCGATCATAATTCCTACTTCTGCCGACTAAGTGATATTTTCTGATTGTACCTGCCATCATTTATGTCCCTGAATTGTTATTAGAATATAGTTACGCTTTGCTCATTATACGGCAATTGTGGTGCCGACTAATCCTCCCGTTAATTTCGATTGCAGACTGGGGATTGGCAAGACGAGCAAAGCAAGGCAGCAATTAGGAACCGATGCTTGCTGTGGCAAGTCAACGTCCTGTATGCTGGTACATATGAGCCTGACCTGATAGCCATTATTGGCATTATGTCTCTCTGCCTTAACCATGTTCCAAGAGGAAATGTAAATATATCCTTTGCAATTTCTGTATATTGCTTGTGTAGCGAGGGACCGCAAACAGTCTTACTACCGAAGTCCCCACTGGCGCTCAGGACTTCTAGGATATCTAATCGATTTGGCCAAAAACTAGCCTTTTGGATAAAGAAATAAATAAAGGAGGCATTTATTTACCTTATGCTGTATTAAGTTTGTGTGGGCAATAAGAGACCAGAATCGTTTTTCGTATCCTTTTGATAGTAGAGTTTCTGCTTATATGACTGACATCATGTCGTAACGTTCTTTATAGAAGTTGAGATTGTGACCGTATAGATACAATTTAGTTGAAGCTTAAAAAGCTATATATTTTATAGACCTTGCCAACAAATATTGACGTGAACTTCTCTGTTATTTAATGGTGTATAGCCTATGCATTCAAAGAATGCCATAGAATTAATATTCCTGAAATATCAAATACCCTACTAAGATAATTATAAAATTCCTTAAGTTATTCAAATTTACAGGTTTTAATTGACATGCAAAAAACGCTACATCAGGTACAGTGAGCCTAAATGCCTCGGAAGTTCCTAAAAGGTTATACGTATTTTTAAATAGCAAAAATCGTTGTCACTAGGTTAACTAGTTCCAATGAAAGTATCAATACAATATTTTCACCTACCGCTATCTGGATGAAGTGTGACTAAAAAAATTTACAGAATTTATAGACTTTACGTCATTACACTGTGTTTCATTGCAGTGCATTTTATTTTGATTTCATGTTTGAACTTTCAATTCTTACTTGACTTCATTGACTTAAATACCTTGTTTTTCCCTGAATATATTTTTTCACTTGTTTGGATGAGTCTTTTAAATGCTGATAAGAACATTTCATGCAATAATCTTGTTACGATGCAACTACAGTAGTGTGGCATCGAAACAATAGTCGATTCATAGTTAACTTCATGGCAGTTTAAGTGTTTATTGAATGGTAGACGGTTCTGCTTGATTGTACAGCACATTGTTTGATTTCCAGCTGTCATTATTTTCTCACGGAAAAAATTGCCAGATGTACATATGTTGCAATCAGGAAAAAAGAGCGCAGACTTGGAACTACAGGATACTAGGGTGCAGACTTGGTTATGCTTATCGGTGCTGATTCTGCATTATAGTTACAAGGTTATCAATTTTGATATTTATTTGCCGACAATTGCAGATCACAAGTTCTGAACTTGTAGTACATGAAAGGATTAGATAGTTTAGAATTTTTTTTCAAAATCATTTTGTGAAGTGTGTACACGTGCAAATTGTCACTGAAGTGTATTGTCTTATAGGAGCTATCCATAAATGACTTCCAGAAAATAGGGAGTAAAATTTACAAAATTCAGATGATATTATAATTCCTTTTCCTAGACGCCGATTTATACTCCATGATTTGATATTTATATCTATTGAAAAAGTATTGGTGTATACTGTGCTTTGTCACTTTGTATTGAAACCAAAATCGCAAAATAAGAACATTTTCCTTCGCTTATTTGGGTGACAATGACTGGTTTATGATGGACAAAAAATCTGAATGACTGCTGATTGGGGAAGATCAATCGATAACGGAAAGGAGTGTGATTCGCAGTCAGCCAAAGTTGAAAGCAAATCCTACTTAGACGCCATACTACGTCAGAAGAATAGAAATTTATTACTGGTTGATTGATCGATTGAGTTGAAATTTTGTATTATGATGTCAAATATACTCAGGTATATTGTTACCAAATTTGGGTGAATTTCGATAAAGCTTTCGCAAAGTTATTAACAAATAAAAATGTGGTCATTTTTTGGGACACAGCGTATATGGGAACCACAAAGTAAAATTAATTTGATGATGCACCAGTGTATGCCCAATGGTGGTGTAATTGGGAAGTCTCAAGGTATTTGCACATTTTCAAGTCATCAGGATAAAAGACCACTATACTTGGCAGATTTAAGGAATGTTTCTTGTTTTGAGTCAATTTTACAAGTATGATTCCAACCAATAGCACAATTTCAGAATTTGATCTAATTTGGCTTAGTGCCGAATAACTTGTTTTAATTTTATAATTTATATCCTAGTTATTGGATGGAAACAAGCAAAAATTGTTTGCAAAATTTCATTGTGCAATTAATTTCTACATCAGGTACGATATTATTGTTGTAAATTTTAACATGGATAAAATTATCAATTGAAATTAACCTGTGCAAAGATAGTATTATAAAGCCAATCTAAAGCCAGGTAAAAGATCAATAATAAAATTTAAAAAACCCAACCATTATACTTGGAATTATTTATGGCAATGCAATTTCGAAATTGCTAGGATACAGGAAAATGTAATTGATTAATATCATATTTGTGTTTCTGGATATCGGGCAAATGAAACTTGTTATCTATATTTTTGGTGATTTATTGTAGGCTTAATATTTATTTTGGCGAAATTTCTTAAGACTCGCACATGTTTCGGTTACATGTCATTGTTATCTTGACCAGCAGCAAGGTGCATTAAATACATATTCTTCGCAGTCACTTATCTGTTTTCCTCTTGGAGCCGATAAGCTATGGATTCCTGTTAACACTTCCATTGCTATCAATGCGAAAGCATTGCTCCTGGAGAGATAAATGACATTTCTGAAAATTCAACTTCATGTTAATAAAATTGTATGACACTTTTGTGCTAATATATCCATTGGTTCTTCATTCAAAACATGTTCTGAGATTCTCATTTTGTATTACATAGATAACTTGTATCATATTATGCTAGCACTCAACACATGAAATTAAACTGGCTGGAAAATAACAAATTTCCAAACTCCTGCAATAAATTTTATAAACCAACTTTTATGCCGCAATTGCTTTGGCTGTAGTGAGCCCCGTGGTGTTAATTTTCCTGTCATTGTCTTCACTGTCAATTGAACACAATAGCACATCCGAATGCTTTCATAAACTATGCAATCCAGAAAGTAACCGTCGTTGGCTATATACATGAAAATATGGCATAGATACATACGTATTTCATTACATGCCTCTTAAACCGCAGCTCTCCACTATTTTTCAAATAATCGCTATTTAAATTGAAGCACTTGTCATATTTGTTTGACCAATTTTTAAATCCATTCGGCATAAAAATTTCCATCCACAATTTTTCAATTTTTTGGCCATTTAAATTGAGGCGTTTAAGCATTTTGAAAATCTCTTCCACATAAAATTCTTCCTCCTGGGAATGTAGTCAACCTGTACATTATATTTTGAAGAGTCGTCATCGAAGTGCTGTGATTGAACAGATGGAGCCAAGTCCGGAATGTACGGTGGATAATCAAAAACGTCCCAATGGAATCATATCGCACCACGCACCCCGAATTTGGAGGGATTTTTTCGTGATTTTATTACGAACAGCACGATGCTCCTAATAGCACAGCTGGAAGCCTAAAAATTCACAGATCAGGCCCATATATAGCAATCGCCTCACGCTGGACTAATACCACGTACCATTACGCAAAAACAGCGGTTGCTTTCTGAATGGTTTTTGTAAATTAAATATTACAATTAGAAATTCAAAATTTCATTTTTACTTCTATAAGACGAACCTAAATAAATATAGGATGTTACATTAGTTTTCATTTTGAGAAACACCAAATGTTATGAGTGTAGATTGCATGTAATTGCGAAATGTTCACAGGGAATGTAATTGTGTACGTTTCTCAACATAAGATAAGAGACTAAGGCTGTGACTTATGTTCTCTGTAATAAAATACTAGCTTTATAAAAAATAATATTTAAATTATTTTCGGTATAAATAATATGAAAGTCGATCCTGTGTATTCAAATATTTGTTGATTCGCAGAGAAATTATTTTCTGGCAGATTGCTTTTGGGGGATTATTCCGTTAAGGCGAATTCGCGTGAATCTACCTTTGTTTTGAAATGTTATACGGAAAATTGTTCAGTAACTATTGACACGCAGTTAAATCATTAATCTTCTGAGACGACCGGATGAACTCAGCACGTGCAACTTGTAATCCTATTGGGTGTTGATAGGAATCCTTGTCGTGAAATATGCCGCTAATATATATAAAGATTCCCATTTGATATTTCCCCACATACGTGTGCAGCACATACTATAGATTTGATATTGTTTTTAAAATATGAAGGAGCTCCTTGTGTTAGGTGCCTGCTTGTGGGCCATCGCAACAAGTAAATATATTTATTTACAGTTTTTTTTTGCTCATTTAAAATGATAAATTATTTATTAATTTGTTCTCTATTTTCAGCAAGTATTATACCAATTCCAGAAGACGGAACAGTAGAAGTTTATAATGATGTGTCTGGCGATGAAATTGTTTGCCCAACTGACTTTCTTCCGTTTGAGAACGAGTGCTTTTTGTTTAGTCTTGAGGAAATGAACTTTACTAATGCTATGGCACATTGCAATTCTCTCAACGCTAAGCTTGCCACGCCAGTCAGCATAGAACAAAGTAAATTTCTCGGAGATGTTGCAAGGGAGTGTGCTACAACTTACGGGGGTATGTAAATGATGTATAGTGTAATTATATTAGCTGTTCAATACTTTATTCTTTGCTGCCATGACATCCGTTAAAAAAAGAAAGGTTTGGTCCCGATTTTAAACTGCATTCTTTCTACGAATATTTTAAATTTCTTTGATCCTTTTAATTATCTTCTTTTTACATAGTGAGTAATGATACATGTACCTTTATTAAATAATATGGCTGAGGCAATGCCCCTATTGGAACGTCTAAAGACGCTATACGGACATGCAGCTTTCCAGCCAACCTAACCTAAAATAACCAAATACAGTGCAACCTCGTCTGCATGTACGGTCGAGATCATGCAAGTCTCCAACTTAAAACTTTTTCGCTTTCGTTCGTAACCCGAGGCAATGTTCGGTACCCGAGACACATAAATCTCGAAATTGTTGTTCGATTGTAGTTGTTAAATGCTGTGCTTTTTTGCTCACTAAAATGATCGTTAAGAAATGCGTGTTTATTGCAATTATTCACACTGTGCTCGATATCTATGTATAGATTTTCTAATTGTCTTTTAATGTTCAGAAAAAAGTTGGTGGATTGGCGGCACTGATTATGGCGAGGAAGGCAACTGGGTTGCCATCTCACCCCAAGGAGGATGTGCTATAACGTATAACGACTGGTGTCCAGGTGAACCCAATAACTATGGAGTAGAGACTTGCTTGGCCCTTCGTTATCAATGTGATTATCAATGGGAAGATCGAAGTTGCGATTACAGCGGATATCGCCATATTTGTCAACTAAAAAAGACTCAAAATGTCTAAATTCTCATGCATTGACGATATTTTACGACTTCTGTTATAATCTATAATTTTATTTTTCAATTTATAGGAAATAAATGTTAGCCGGTGATCAATTAATTGATCATGTATTTATAATAAACTTTCGAGTGTTGATATTGTCATAATGTGGGAAAACTTAGCTTGCACAAATTTAATTATTGAAATGTAGGCCTACAATAGCTAGTGCATATAGGATACAATAAATTTGGAAGTTTGCATGCTGTTGGCAACATACGGTTTATCCTTCACAGACATGTGTGCAAGTTTTATTTTTCCTGTAAGTGATAGCTAGGTTGACTCCTGAAGGAATTGAAACAAAAGTGTAAAATCATCATTCACACACATTAAGAATTAATAGAACCTGTTAAGAAACAATAGTTTACACTATTTTAGGTGTATGACCATGAATAAATTATTATTTATATTTGGCTTCATCCCAACCATTATCTTAATTTACAGTATAAAATTTTTTTCCTATGACGCAAAACCTGCGATAGATCGCCACATTTGAAAAATGTATCCCGGGTTGGATGTATTGAATCACAGATGGCTTCCGGTTGCTGTGGAAGATATTCAAAAGCATGTGCAGTGAGAACATAAAATATGAACGGTGCATGCTTAATTAAAAAGATGTTTCCTCGTACATTATAGCACTTGACTCAGGATTTTTTGCAAAATGATTTTTAATAAATCTCATATTCCCGATATTTAGAAATTCTTAATTGCAGGAACAAAGGGAACCTTAGAAGAACAATTGTAAATTATATTGTTTTTTGAAATATAGCCACGTACTATGAAACTATATTCTTTTCGCGTTCTTCCTGCACATGTTGTGGAAATTATTTTATCATGTTTGGGGCCCGATATTTACAAGAGAAATTGTCATATTCGTGGATATGATTCATTATTATAATAAGGTATGTGTACCAAATAAGGCCATGCTAACGTTTAATAATTTATTTAAACCTGTTCCAATAGATATTAAATCGTATAACTTGCCACGAATCTCCTTCAAGTGTTTAGAGTTTATTGGTAATAAGTGGTTATGTGTTTGTGAAAAGTGCTTGCCGATCGGCAGCGAAAGAGGAAAGTAGTGCAAGTGGTCTTGTTGGGAACATGTGGTCTTAATAAGGCCACCTGCAAATTCATGTGAAAAACACAATCCTTATGAGGCCACTTGCAGAAACTTCTTTATAAACACAAACTGAACACAACTTTCAATAATATCTAGTTTAATAATTTACAAATGTTCAGAACTTCGAATAAAATATTACTGCTCATAATTTTTTATAATGGTTGTAATTTCCATTTCGTTCCTGAAGTTATTGTTTCTATTTATCTGTTATTGTTATTAAGTTTTTCCAGTGTATACATTCTTTATTATACGTAACATACTAAACAAGTCCAACTGTATTTCCAATAAGCAACCATGTGGCCTTATTGGGAACACATCAGTTCGGAATTCAAACGCCCATTGTATGGATCATAAGCTACTATATAGGGTGTTTCCGTACTCGGTGGACAAACTTGCAGGGTGTATTCCCTGCATAAAAACTAGGCAAAAAGTTCCTATAAACTCGTGTCCCCAAACGCTTAGGTTTTTTTAAGCAGCACCTACATAAAATGTGACATCCATAATTTATGCTCCCCATCTTTAGGTATTAGGAACGCATACGAGTCCTTCATAAATGATCAATGGAAAGATGTCGGGAACATGAATTATGGATGTCACATTTTGTGTAGGTTTATGGGTTTATAGGAACTTTATGTCTAGTTTTTATGCAGGGAATATACCCTGAAAGTTTGTCCACCGAGTTCGGAAACACCCTGTATGGAGTCCTATTAACGACCCCCTATCATATTTCAAATCTAGAATGTATATCTACTGAGTAAAATTCAAAAGAAAAACATGAAATTATTGCGCAATAGCCACAAAAATTGAGTAATAATTTTCTGAGAGAGAAGTAATTCAGCCACCTTGTTTCCCGTTGGTGAGTACATGCTGCTACTACCTGCCGAATTTCTCTAATAGTAAGCTGGAAATACGCCACTGGCCTTATTACGAGCATGGCCTTATTTGGTACAAGTACCTATTTAAAGGTATATTGATATTGAAAGAAGCATTTTCCATGAATTTATATTTTCAGAAGGAATTGCTCTTGTGTTCATAAGATATCTTTTTCAAAAATCGTTAATGAATCCTTTACGTGCAAAAGGTCGGATTCTTACAGCCTGTGAAATAAGTTGCAGAAGTGACGAGACATTTTATGAACTTCACTGACTTTTCAAAGCCTGCGATAAAAGGTCAACCAAAAACTCGTATTCTAATAGGTATTACAGGTGTATAATAGTATACCCTACGAGTATTGCAAGCATCATACATCATTTATACTGTTGAGTAGATAAATTTCAACTACTTATAAGGCAGTTCCTGTTGTAGGCATGTAGTTCGATAAGATAAATTTATAACAGCTTACTTGGTGACCTCAAAATTTCAGTATCCACACAACACAAATATAAATTGGAATGTTCAACTTGTAAGCCAGTTGGTTACTGATAGATCACGTAGTCTGTAGTATTTTGCACGAAAAGATCAGATTGAATTTGATAAGGCCAACACATCTTTAGTAATAGAGTCGATCGACTGGTCTTTGTCAGTTGGTTAACAATGAAGTCCTTGGTTTTATTTTCTGCAATTGTACTGGTCATTCCTGCAGGTAATTATATTAATTACAAGTTATTGTTTGTTAATTACAGTTGAATATATGCTTTGATTTCCTTATTTATGTATTTCATTTCAGCAAAATTGCTGATGCCCAAACAAAAAAGAGAAATTTACAATGGAGTAGCTGACGATGTCGTTTGTCCGACTGACTTTGTTTCTTTTGGACAGGAATGCTATTACTTCAGCATTCAACAAAATAACTTCACAAATGCATTGCAACACTGTAGAAGTCGCAATTCTCTGCTTGCCTTTCCAGTGAATGGCGAACAGAATATATTTATGAAAGATTCTGTGCGACAAATTGATGCAAAAAACGGGGGTACGTATGTAAACTTAAATAATTTAGACTCTAAATTAAGAAATTCCGCGTGAAACACAAAGCTTTGCCTTATAAAGCAATTCATGGCATTCTGCCCAGCGGCGCATTAAGGCAGTAAAAACAGCTAGATGTTCAATACAAATTTAAAACCATCCAGTGATTTCATTTGTTCACATTTTCGAAATTAACCGAAACAAAGTCTGCAATTATATCTGTATACTATTTTACTATTAGGTCTACAACATTAAACATTTATTATCTTGAACTATTTGACCTGTGCAACTGCCTTGAAGGTTATCCAAAACCTAACTTTGTAAATACAAAACATATTCAGACTTTTAATATGTGTATGTGTGATAATGTAAAAGTTTTGGGTGGGGACAACGGATTTTATCTTATCTTCGTATATAAATAAAATATTGATTTTTTATTTTATTTTACACTGCTTAGCTGTTGGCTGGTGGATTGGTGGTTCTGATTATGGGCTGGAAGGTAACTGGGTTGAAATTACAGAGCAGGGAGGATGCTCATTTCCCTATAGTGACTGGTGTCCTGGTGAACCCAACAACTATGGCGTTGAAAATTGCTTGGCTTTCCGTCAGCAATGCAATTATAAATGGGAGGACAGAAGTTGCGATTATCCTGGATATCGTTATATTTGCCAACTGAATGCAGCACAGTAAGCATTGTGAATCGTGGTTAATAAATAATAAATTGGTTATATAATGTAATATTTTTGAAGGAAATGTATTCTGTGTATGTTATAATGAAATTTGATAAACGTTCAAGGCAAATATAAGCAAAATAATGTTTATTCCATTTATTTTGTCAACCATAGCAGGTAACAGACACAACTTAAAACGGATTTATAAATTGAAATGTACATTGATATACTATAATATACAATACAATTAAGGAAGAGCTGCATGCTTTCTTTTTGAACAATCTTAAAAGCGTAACAATATATTTTATGGTTGAAAAATATTTCGTGCAGGCCTCGACAAGACACATCAAAAATTGAAACTTTAGACGCACCAAGGGACCCTACATTTTGTTGCCATATGTTAATATTATTCACCAACTCTAACTTGAAACAGCAAAATGTTAACATTCACTTGGAAGAAAATAATGAGCATATCTAGAATAATATGTATCAAATTTCTGCTACCTCTGAACCGCATAATGGATTGGCATCGAATTTTCACCGCCCATTCGAGTAGTGAGACCAAAATCACAGTTATTCGCATTGAATCCATCGTCTGATAACACAATGGCTTAATTTAAAACTTTGTAAATTTCATTCATAATAGTTTTCCCAATCGGAACGCTATAAAAAGTTTGCAGATTCAAAAATTGTTGAAAAATTATGTGAACTCTCTGCGTGCACTGGAATTATATACCTGTATACTGGCATTAAATATGCAAAAACTAAACATTATTTTGAATCTATGAATGACATTACCGGTCGAAAAAGGAGTGAATTGTCAAGAGGAAGATAATTGTTATAGCCAAGCAACAACTGCAGGATATCACGTGGTATGTCATCTTGCAGATAATTTTCTGAGGATATGGGTTGCATTCTAAATACTACATGATATGATATCAAGGTTGTCGATGCAGACCCAATCCCAAAGATCCAATTTATTCGTCTGCAGACGTGTACCTGTTGTTTATCTGTCATTGTATATCAATTCCACACAATAAATAACAGCATTTGACAGCGTTCTCTATGGTCTGAAAGTATTAGGTGCAAATCCCTTAATGCGGGTGCCGAGGTATATAATTGGAACAGGCAGATGAACCAGATGAACGATCAGGTGGCTGGAGGCTTTGGGTGTCAGATGCCCAAAATATCCCTATCTAACGCTGGTACCCATACATAACATTTTTTCAACTTGGCAACCAGCATTTTTTAATTGTCGAGACCTGCTCATATAAATCCGTATGCAAACAGCAAACAAAACTAGTACATACAGAAATCCGATGGGTAATAAATTCTTTCCTATTCGCCTTTGGGTTCCTTGTGCAGTTTTCACAAGGATAATTTAACTTTGGCATACTCCCCAGACTAGTTTGACAAAGAATATGATTGTGAATTTGCAAATCGGTTGACTAGCTCACGATATGGCCAGCCATTGCGATTAATTCATTTTGTACAGTAAGTAGTCCAACGTATTCATCACAAACCATCTTGGAACAATACTATTCCATAATTCAATTAAAAATCCTCGCAGCTGACCATGTAAGTTGCAGACACTGACAGCACATCTTGTTGGCAAAATCGTCCATATTTGCATTACCTTTGTTGGTTTTCTTCCATGCCACTATACAAAGTTTTATAGTTGGTACTCCTTGATCGACTTGAGTAGCCTAGGCTTTTATTAGTGATACTGTCAGGAGAGCAATAGCGAAAATTTGAAACGTTATCTTCACTTTTTCAGATGGCGTAGATGCTGACCCTGATTTTTGCTCTGAAAAACCGTAAAAATAAAAATAATATTAAGGAATTGAATAATGGCAATTCTTAACAGTAAAACCAATGACAGACTGATATGTGAGCATGAAAACGAAGCCGAAAGAATGTGACTAATGTTTTCCACAGAGGATTGGAGGGAGATAAATGAAGCGCAGTGATGCAGGAGCGAGGTGAGTAAGTTAGATGCGGTTTTTATGAGTGTGGCTTACCAATAAGTGAGGGTAATTCTGTGCTGAACCAGGTGATGGAAGGGGCATGGGTGCTAAGTTTATCGAGGGGTGCTGCTTCTTCAGCATCAGATGTTGTGTAGTCACTAGTGTCGTTAGCGGTACCGTTTCCTATTCGGAACGGTGATCGGTTAGTGGGAATATTAGTATAATTGTGTGGAAATGCAGTGCGACATAGGTGTTAAGTGATAATTTTTTTTCAACAAAGTGCCCTGGTTTAAGTCTTAAATTATATTTCATTTTATACATTCTGTGAGCATTGCTTTATTCGCAATATTTATGAATTTTCGGGTAAAGCTGCGGTTTTAATCACACAATAAAGTCGAATGATTTTTTTAGTTTTTAATACCTAATTAAATTTTCTGACTGTAAAGACTCCTTTTTTCTTTTGGTGACACTCATTTGGATAACCTTGATTATTCGTTCATAAAAATATCGAAGCTTGAATAAATTGTGTATACATGCATAATTTCGTCACATGCGCAAAAACCTGGTGCATCTCATCAATGGGAATAAGAATAGTTCATTGCCTTATAAAATATTTAAAACAATTCCAAAGAAAATTTGCATTATTTCTGCAGACTGCAATATGAGTTCACCCTGTTCCCGCAACAAGGTGACAAAGGGATAAAATGTGAAATCGTTGTGAACATTATTTTGAATGAATTACCTAGATAAGTGGGATAATCACTGGAAGTTCGTTCGCTAAATTTGGAAAGATGTGATGATTACAACACAGCGCGTATAGGATAAAGGCGTGTATGGAGTGAAATATTATGTAGCGCCCTCCCAAAAATAGGTTACACTGCAGATATCGATGCACTTGCAACTGATTACATGACTTTGCGCGTGTTACTTGGACAATTTCCAACATGCACTGATAATATTTTTTTCCCAGTCGGTTAATATTTGATCTTGTGTGAAGCTAATATTGTTAATTTGCAAATGAGAATTACATTTTGTGTGTATAATGTTTTACTTGTTCTACGGCAAAGATTATAGTAATTCGGCATTCAATAAAATGTTTTCTAACTGTAATTTCTCTATAAGGAAAGTTTGAAACGTTGGGAAGTACATATGTACGCATTTGGCAAAGCAGTTTGATTGCATGTATGAGTACTGTGCTACGTGATACCTATAGATATAAGCCAAAATCTCTTCCCAGATTCAAGGTACCTCGATCGCTTGCAAGAAGATATGATGCCATTGGCGGCGAACGCAAAATATAACATTAAATCAGTATTTTGGAGATCATCTGGCAGCATCAGCCATGGACGAATGTGTTCTCGCAAGATTAATTAAATACTCGCAAGCTGCGTCTATCCCCCAGTCCATAGCCGACGCAGTCACGTGTTATTTATTTTATCGCCATGGGTTATATCTTTGCAAGCTGGTGCAGAGTCGGTTAGATCATGTGGGTCTTAAATAATATCGCGCTACGGCGGCCAATCATCCTCGCCTGACCGAATAAAAAGGCCACAAGGCGGTAAATTGGTCTGAATTGTCAGAATCAACTCAAGAATCGCCTGTACAAGAACTTAAATAAGTCCATATGAAAGCTGAAAAGATCTGCAGAGCTCGATGCTGCGCGAAATCTAACTATATACCAATTTAATTGTTTGGAATATGTAGATAAGCTTGTACATTTACAACTGGTTTTGCTAAGTTTCGTTTTGACGGCAATGTGGAAATGTAATGGCTAAAACCTGGCATATTAAAAATTTATAAATCATGATTGCCAGTAATCTTTTGGTAATAATAACTCGAAATATGAAGACTTCCTTTGTATGACAAATCATCTTTCTGTTATAACCGTTCAAGATACAAGAAAACGTTGAAGAAACTAAGTTATATAATTACTTGTATGTTAGATCGCCTAGAAATGCACGATTTTTAAGATACGCCCTCTGCCCGTTACCAATGGAATCATCAAAAACTGGCATTTCATGTAAAATTTCAAAGTGAAATTTTATTAATTACGGTCGAAATACGGAGATCTGAAAAATCTGGCATTTCTAGGTGATCTGAAATACCGTTCTGCTTTTTTATCTTGTGCTTGCCGTACACTAGGTCTTTGTATTTCGAATTATTTCACAAATTCATCAAAACTCTTCCGTTAAGTGCATCATGAAAAACTGAAGATCAAAGTGCTCTAGTTAGCTTGGCCTATTATTTATTTGTGTAATTTGCAAAGTTCGTTGCAAGGTGATTTCCTGTCAACTCTGCAGTCTGTTCGAATATGTTTGCAGCCAAATCAATACAGGTTTAGGTCATATTTCATTGCCTGTACTTTACAGCAAATACATGTTATGATTAATGATCCGAGAGTATGAATTAGTTTTTTTAGGGAAAATTGTCAATTAATACAAAAAAACTAGTGAATTCAAATTATTCACATCTGCTTGGTTTGTTTTGAAATCTAGATATGTATACCAGAAATAATTTACGATATTTACTTCTGAATTGAGCCAATATTAAGCTCAGAGTTTGGAAAAAATTCCACAAAGATTTTGTTGGATTTTGACTTGGTACGCGGTGATGTAAATGATTGCCCAACCAGAATTGATCACGTGTTTTCACTTGTAATTGTGGCAATTCTGGAATGTCGCAATTTCATTGCTGTGTTCTTGTTGAACTCACCAGGGGTGTAGATCAATGGACCACTTCTGCCATTGTAATTAGTATTTGGTATTGAAAATCTGCATTCAAATTTGACTTCACGGGCTAGTTTACTATCCTCGAATAGTCGATGTGCAACAACTTCATAACCACCGTTGTTAGACAGTTGTGAGACCACAGTTGGTTGTTCTGTTAGAAGTACATTTGAAGAGGTATAGATGAAAATCTTCGCATCAGGCTTAGGAAATATCCCTTCTGCTATGCAAGTGACGTTGATGACGTTGTCACTAGTTTTCGTGTAGTTTATGTTTATAAACTTTGCTGGAGCTGAAACATTCAACACAGAAACATAAAACAAATCAATTCAAACTCAGAAACGTACGGCATGTACAAATGTGATATGGAACAACGTGAAAATACCAAAGTAAGTTATTTTCATAATTTTTAATATGTTTTATAAGTTTTTGATAAAATGCATAAAATATTTACGCATAATACTGTATATCGGCATGCAAGTCTTTTGTTGGATGTGATATGAACTTTGGGCATCCACAGTTCACATGTGCACCGTTCACGGCTTCCAGTGGCCAACATCGCCCTAGGCATTTTCAGCTTTTTTTATATAAATATTTTAAGCTGAAGCTCATTTGCTTTCAGGAGAATATGCGCAATTGTTTATTCATGTTTATTTGGTAACGAACTTAAATCTGGTAAGCTACGGCAATTGTTGCTGTTTTGTCAAGATACATAGATTTATATGTTTAGCTAATATTTTATTTCTGGCAAATATGGCCAGTTACCTGGATCACTAACAGAAATGGCTGATGTAAACAGGAAAGAAAAAATATCGAAGGAATAAAACTTAGAGTAATATTTGTTATTACTTGGGTATTTCATTTCATAAAGAATGGTAGCGTTCGAGTTAAATTGAACCAATAGTAAGGCCAACTCGAACGAAAGTCACACAGTGGAGCCTCGATTATCCGTCAGGGGAGGGACCATCAGCATGACGGATAATCAAGATTCTGTCCAATGAAGTATATTTTTACAGTAATTAACGCAATAATGAAGCACAAAACGATATGATTTTGTATTAAGATAATAAAGAATTGAAATGTGATTATTTTAGAATCGAATTAAGATGTTTGTTTAAAAAATCTGTCAATTTTGTCAACATAACTGCTGACGAGCAAGATTATTGACTTTCAATACAGTAATTTATCAGTGAATAAAAGAATCAAAACTGTGCCGGTTAACCGTGGTGATGGTTAATCGGAGGACGGATAATCGAGGTTCCACTGTATTTGCGAATTTGGTGGTACAGCATACTGTGTCACAAATTCTGCAGACAAATTAGCTTATTTGTTATTTTAATTGAATAAAATCCCAGCATCAATCAAGTATAAGTATGTAGATGCATGATTTGCTTGCAGTGGATTTATTGTCCACATATAGTGATTAATTTTCCACATTCTCATGCACAAGGTCCCACCCCAATCTTACCACCTTCAAATAGACAAGAACAAAGTAGTAGGTTCTATTACTGTAAAATGTTCGAGGAGACACCTATAGAACCACATCATTTTGAAAATCTGCAACAATGATACCATAAAATTCCCTAATAATTACTTCTGAAATGCATTTTTGTGATGGGTGACTATGTGAACTTGGCCATCAACAAACTTTCATTCATCCCCGTTTATTTTCCTTTCTATACCGCGAGTAGACATGTACATAATGCGCAATGCGTCATAGTGCACTCCTGAGTACAAGAGTATATAGTTTCACCAATGTTTTGCTGTGGTTTGCTTACCGTACACTACCAAGAAACCTGATCTTTCATCTTCGTTTTCAAAGGATGACACTTGACATCGATAATTTCCGCTTAGTTCGGCCGTTGGCAATATGATCCTCAACGCCCTGTACATTGTGAAATTATCCTCGGAAACTCTAAAATCTAGGTCCAACCGATTACGCAATGGACCAGCGCTCTCTGGAGAACCCTGCTTAGGTATCCACTGGTAGACGGGGTCTTTAAAAGTGTCCACGAACCACTTGACCACTAGTCCAGCCTTGTCCTTCTCATCATAACTGTAGTCGCAGTCCAACAGTGCTGGTTGTTGCGTACCATTCACCATTGGGTCTGGCGTTTTTAAGGTGCGTATCGATACAGCTTCAATACCTGGACGGGGAAAACAATCATGATAGCATTAGAAAACTCATTATGGATTACTCTAGGAGAGATTGAAGATAACTGTTAGGAAAACTGACAACTTTTGATTCCAATATATGTACTGCAGGTATAATTTCAAATAGCATACAGCAACAAAATCCTTTATCAGATTTAGAAATTGAACACTAATGCGATGCATGCATGGGATTACATTTAAAATACCTCTAATGTCCAGTTTAAAAATGACAAGCAAGTTGAATTTGGAAATGGGGGTTTAATCATTGAAAACCACGAACTAAAATTAATATAAAACTCGTGACAACAGTGCTTTCCTTTCTCATTTCCTCAGCGTGAATCCCAAATTCTTTCCCCTCGACTGTGAAATACGATTCTATATATTAAATATATTTTCGCATTAGTTTATTCCATTGAACGAAAAATTGTACCAAAGCATCGTATAGAATTCAGAAGGCATTGTATGCGACTGAATGGAAAATTGAATTACAGTTACGTAGGGGCAAGTTTTCCAGTAAAAAGGGCCAAAAAGTGGATAACTTCGTTTCACTGCAAATATAATATTTCTGGAAAGTTTGCCCGAAAAAACGTTCGAACACGTCTTGCTTGCAGCAGATATTTTCTTAATTTGTTTCCTTACGGTCAGCCTAGCCGAAGTCTTGAGCACTTTGGTGGTCCCACTTTGGCTTTTAAAATACATGAAATGCACTCGCTAACAACAGCGTAGTTTTCTAGTTCGCTAGGTTTTAAATGATAGTGTTAAATTATGTAACGCTAATAAAAGCGACAGGATTTCAGACTCAAGTGGAACCTTGTTTAACGAGTAACTCGTACTAAGAGCAAATCAGTTTATGAGCGACAATTTTTAATAAAATTTATTTTTGGCGCCGTCTGCAAGAACAATTTTTTAGACCCTTAATTACTACATTTTCCTTGGAATAGAGTGCAAAATACGGGGTTCAAATGTCTAGAAAGCGTTACTTAAGTGATTCGGTTAGCGAATATGTCGTTCAAAAGAGGAATACCGATATTGTAACAGAAGTTCTCCTTCCAAACAGGAACCCCTATTCCATCTCGTCTTCCTCTTATCAGCCACAACTAATATTCCTCAAAGGTAACGTGCAAGTTAATTTGTTTATTGTGTATTCATTGTTGTTTACTGTACGTACATGTTTCTGAAGTTAGGGGGAATAATACCTAGAATAATCACCATTGCAAAATAAATTAAAATGATTTTATATACCTATGCATAATTATAGGCGGGTGGAACGCATCGAGTGGATTTCCTTTATTTCCTATGGAAAATATTTTTCGGTGTATACGAGCATAGGTTGTGAGCTCGTTCCCGGAACGAATTAAACTCGTAAACCGAGGTTCCGCTGCATTATATACTTTTATAGAAACAAAACACATGACCCCACTAAACACGTTAAAATACTTGTATATTTTATTACCCGTGAAAGCTTGGAATTCGTCCAAATGACCACTGCGGTAACTGTATCACCACTGCCATCATGTACTTTTAAAGTCAATTCGATATTAGCTTAGAATTCAATAACGTTAAGTGGTTAGCCCAGGAAGACATATCTTATTACATGCTCTGCTGATACGAATATTGATTTAGCCTGTCATGTTTGCAACAAAGCTCGTATGAAAATTTGAAATTGTATTGGTTTTGGTCAGAAACTTATTGGTGCCGTGCACATTATATGTTCTAGTACGGTGTTTTTTTATATGGAAGAATTGGTATGTCTTCTTAGTCACCCTGTCAGAAAAGGTCTGAAATATGTTTTCATATCCTGCTCTGAACATAAATTCATGGTTTAAAAAGTAATATTGTTGGTCGATAAAAGGTCTCCTGGCGTTTCTTTCAATTGCTGAGTGGGTCTGGGTATATGGCCCGGCAATTGGAAATGTCAAGAGGAACGTGTACACTGTCTGCGAAACAGCTGGGTGGATGTGCCACGTGATTCGAGTAGCTCCGAGATTTATTCGGTGACAAGCCAAAAAGATATATTATATTTTTTCTCACAGCAGAATCTAGAAATTTCCTATATGATCTTTTGCTATATGGAATTGAAGCGAATTAGCTGACGGACAGATGAATGAAAGCAACAAACAACTGTTCGTATAGGAAACGAGTGAAATGAACCTTCTATGCAGTGTTTAGATTTATTGTGTGGTGCACTTAACAAAATTGGTAGCTTCCAGAGAGACAATGCATCAGACTTTCAACGGGTACAGTGTGCTATTGAACGCATTTGGACGTTCTCCTAAATTCAATCGTCCTCTTCACACGATAATTACATCTCTCAAATCGGCAACAAAAACATTTGCCAAACAAATGCAATAATGTGTAACTTTATGCGTAAAATCTCTATTAACAATTTGTTTTCAACAGCAAATAGCAGTAAAGCTCTAATCCATTACTCCAAGTTACCATCAAATTAAAATATGAACCCTTTAATGGAGTTTCGGTCTCATGGAATGATATTATGGAATCCATATGTTGACGGCCGAAGATGGTTAATTCAGGAGTATTCAAAATTACCAATTGATTTACCATTGACAACTGCATGCACTCCGTAAAGAAGCGAGCATCTCCTCACCTCAGACAAAAAAAAAACCTTCAGTATATACGCACTTTTGAACAACTGAAAATATTGAGTTGATATTCAGTCTGCTGTACTGCCAGATATCTTTTGCCAATGTCGTACAAAAAATTCCACAATTAGGTGAACTTCAAATTTCTAATTAACTTACAACAAATATTCTATGTGTTATAACAGTATTAGAAATACACAACTATTGCTGTGTGGATATAGTGCAGCTTCATATTGAGCTGATCAGAAGTATGCAATTTGTTTAGAAACGTGTGGTGCATTCTAATGGGAATTTTCAAGTTTCACAACCCAGTATTTAGGAATATTTGCACTGTGTAGGGAAACGCGCTACTATGTATTTAATACAATGTTTCCTACCATGTTTTGAAAGAAAAGTGAAAAATAATAGTGGACTCCGTAAAATTACGGCATGCATTAAAACTGATCATATTTTACACGGGTAACGAACCACAAGAAGCAAATTATGGTGTTGTTATAAGCAAGGCTCCAAAGCAGAAAATGGTTATAATTCATTCAAGCTAGTCTGGTCCATGATATAATCACTAAAGGGGTTTGGGCATACTTCCTGGTATTATATATGTATTATTTTTCTTTCATGCAATTGTTCATATTAATAGTCTCATGGCAAGGGTCATCAGCGTTCCTTACATTTCTTATATGACCTGTTTAATTCAGAAGAAACGTAATATATGATTTTTGTTCAAGTTAACTTAAATTTTGCGAGAATATCAAAAGTTCTTCATAGTTAGTAGTGACACACAGTTACATATTATACAGATTGATATAAATAATATTCGGAGCTAACTGTTACTTTTAATGAAAAAATGCTCATAAACTCTGGCGCAAAAGAAAAGATCGAACACATGGGATGCATGGGAGACTTTAGCGCACTCCTGGGCATCCTTAGGTGGCCATGTTGCATTTTTTGACCAGTTTGATATACGTATAGAAAGAGAATGGAGGATGTACCCGCATCTCCAAGCAAGAAGCTCGATGGGAAAAGGTCGACTTATATTTTTTTTAAGAATCTCTGTTTGATACCCAGAGGTAAAGTTGCAAAGACTATGTTCACAGAGTAAGAGAGATACCAAATGGTTCTTTTTCAGTGCCAAATAGAGAAAAGCTCGTTAGCAGGTTGATTTGACAGGCAGCCAGAGACGTCGATTAAAGCTTGGCAGATTGATGACTAGCAAGTCTCGGTACACAGTGCCATCCGTGTACCCAAAAGTCACTTAGAAATTTTTATGTTCTCTTGTGAGACGAGATTAAGTTGAGGGCAGGAGACTAAATTTTGGCATGTATTATTGGAAATATCAAGAAGAATATAATGCGTCCTTTTCCCGAAAACATAAATGTCAAATATTTTATACTAATTAAATTTGGCAGTGTGCTTGTTCCAATAACCATGTCAAATAACATTCAGCAGGTTGAAAAATGTTTTTGGGAAAAAGTCTATATTTCTAATTACATTTATCGACATGAAAGTTTTTGCAGAGCTATACTTATGGTAGTGGGTTTGGCAGTCCTGACCAGCTTCATCAACCAATAACCGTTTTCAATCCAACTTTCCTGCATGAATTGTGTAACCCGTTTTCATCCAAACAATGATTTCATTAAAATTCTGAGGAAATACGAATGATTGATATATTGAATATTTCAAATGTTGGCCTCACTGTTCCTTTCATAGGTTTATTGAGTATTTGATAAGATATGTATGTAGTGCAAGTATACAAAATCGCAATTATATTGAAAACTAAATTTGCCTATAGTGACCTCACCATTTAAGAGAGGTCGGATGCAACAAGGGGAAGGGTTTTAAGGATGAAATTCATTATGCATGAGAGCATTGTCAAATTTTTCTATGCTGTTCGGATTTTATTTTCTGAACGTGCTTCATAATAATTTATTACATTGTGATCGTAACTTGCTATAAAAATCACTGTCAGACCAAGTCAAATTATATTCGCGAGCAGCTCGGTTCATCATTTAACATCAGTTAACATTTCTCATTTCACAGTTTCTATATTATTAGGACCTATTATCCGGTTTAATGCCTCTGGTCTTTGCCAATTTCTTATACATTTTCATCCGTTGATAATGCATTACTATTTATACTTATTTGCTTATCTAATATTGTAGCGGTTAACATCTGTTAAACGCATCGATATCACCTGTGAATGACATATGAATTCACAGGGCTCTGAGCTCACGAATTAATTATAATTAACGATTGTTAGAATTTCTGACGCGAAATAAAGTATGTAAAGTGCTTAAAAATGATGGTGATTGTGGTGAAACGTGCCTTTCACCTTTGCAGCAGATTTTTATCTAAAATTCCCATTTTTGCAAAGTCATAATGTCCTCGTGCTGCAGCCACGACTCATTATGTATGGTAATTTTGCCTTAAGGCGAAAGTTATATTTCTATTTGATCTTGCTAATACTACTCGCCTTGCTTCCACGCTTCTCCTTAATTGTCAGGCTCATATATACTCTGCGACTGAGAAGATCAATACCTCATTGGGACGGTTGCTCAGTCATGGATGAAATCAGTCGCAGACAGGTGTTTTGAGTTTCACTGAAATGGCATTCAGTCCTGCGCACTTGTATTCTCTAATAAGACATTATCGCTGGGATTTATTTATTTATTCCTGCATGACATATCTATTCATATGAGCAGAAAAATATATGCTTGCTGAAAGGAATGTATGCAAGTACGCAGATTAGAGCAATGTCAAGTACAGTACTGTACATCAATGTTGTTATGGAATTTGGCATTTATGCTACATCAACTCTAATGTCACTTTAAATTACTATATTTAAAACCCAAACTTTAAGTACGTAAATATAAATAATTCTTGTTAAATAAAGGTCGCCCGTTATTCTCTCAAAGCAAATGATGAAGATCTACGACTTTTTAATCTCTCCACGATGTATACATATGCGCAATGACACTGCACTGTTCAGTTCGTGTGGTTGATATGATTTGGAAGTGTTACGATGTAGTAGCCGAAGGAAATTTGACTATAGGAAGGTGGAAAAGAACCATATTACAGGATGTAGAAATTACAAACGGTATCCTATACAATAGTAATCTCAAGATGGAAGATATACCACTGGTCTCGTGCCTGTGTTCCTCATTTCACTGCATGGAGCTTTCATGCCGGCCTTTATAATTAATGACTAAACATTTCTGTCTGCACATTTTGCTATGCATTCAGTTGGCGCTGAAGGTGTAAACAAACTTAATTTGAAACGGAGAGTCTTAAAAGAATGTAAAAGTATTGTTACACTGCAGCGACAATGATTTGCGGCCATGCAAAATATGCTTATGTAAGATTTCTAAAAAGATAGGTGTAATTGGATTTGATAAAATACGCAGTACATTTCTAATAGGTTAATACAAATTTGAGAAGTTGATATTTTATTATTTCGCCAAAGTAACGTTCTTTTAGAAATGCCTTTAATACAAAAGTGAAATATTTAAAGAATGCAGAATTGTCTCTATTATAAAGTTAAAAAATGCAAGTAGGAAAGATTTAATTTATATTAACATTTCACTGATTTTTTTTATTAATAAACTCTGCAATAGTGCAGAAACGCAAATTTAATGAACTTTCAAAAATTGTATATTGCTGAGTTCAAGTTTATAATTAATCAATTTAGTCTGAATATTTTGGTAATGATTTTGCTCATTTTATTTTGCTTTCCGCGCTCATAAAATGGCATGTATGCATTCGGGAATTTTATAAAGCGAAATTTCGCCTGAAGCTCTTTAAAGACATGCTCAATTTGTGTTTGACGGGGTATTTTCAAAACAAATTCGCTGCATGAGTTTGGAGTAACTCGCTCGGCTGTAATCATAATGGTAGTCGTTATCCATGTGTTTTTCTCAATCTCCAGGAGCGGCTCACACACATCTTCCCAATTTGGAAATGGTGATGTTGCCTAAGCTTGTCTATTTACTTCTTGACTTAGACACTGAAAGGCTGTACCCACTGTCTGTCAGAATTGCTTTCCATTTACTCGTGCTTTTTTTCTCTGCTTTATAATGGCGAATGACACGACGCTTGTTTTCAGGAAATTTGGTTTCCATTACTGCTCGCCTTTGTTTGAGGCATCGATTCAACTTGCAATTCTCTCTATTTCCTTTGAGAAACCTGAGACGTAGGCGAATTCTGTTATCTGTTGAATAGGCACCAATCACAGATCTCTGCTTATTGAACAATGTGAACACAAGCTCTGAAAATGCTTTAATATTTAGTGGACCTAATATGTAAAGCAGTACAATTTACACTCGTGGTGTGTCAAACGGCAGCAAACAGCAGGTTGTATTTTGTGGTATGCGGTAAAATTGAGGATAACGATAAGTTGCGCAGGCAAATTGCTTTTGTGCCAATTATGACTCAACAAAGAAAGTTGTATAAATTTATGATTTATTATTATGCATAGGCCTACAACAGTTGATGCGACTGACGCATTTGGCCTGTTCATTTGTAAAAATGGTTTAATTACGCCATATATTTCATAACATACACATACTGCTTTTTTTTTATTAAATTAACACTTAAACAGAATTGATAGCCTCAGCGTGGACATATTATTTTGCTTTGATACACATTAAAATTGGTAAATGTTTGCTGAAAAAAATAAAATTCGGTTCGAACACCTCTGCACGATTCTTGACAAGTTTTACATTGCTGATCCTGGATGGTTTGCTTACAACAACCGATTTTCCTATCGATATTCCCTAAATGCCAACAGGCAAGTCAGTGAACTAAGCATGTACGAGTAGACAGTGCGCAATTAATAATACGGTCTAGTGTATATGCCTAATGAAATATGACGTGTTGATAGCTTATAGTATTTACTGTGTATATTGGACACTGTAGACATTTATAATATTGTCTTATCCTTCATGATGTTCCCGTTACAAAGCCAAAAATAAACCACCTGTAGTTGTTTATTTTCAAATTTCATTTAAAATTGTCAGCAATTAAAAATCTTGGGGAAAATTCAGTTTGCTTTCATAAATAGAACTTCTAACATCTGTGCCGCCGAAATTTTAAAAGCACAATATCATTGCGGAGATTGTAAAAAATCAATATTTTCTTAACTAAAATTTAACGGTAATCACACCTAGTTTTCGCTTTGAAAATGTGAGACGCACCTTTTTAAAAGGGATTCAGCAATTGTTTGAAACGCAGCTATTCTTGCAGTCAACACTTTTAAGTCCAATATAGTATACTAGGAACCCAAATAAACCACGTGACCGGAAGCTGGATGAATAAATGCAATGTCTTCAGCTAAGTTTAGATGAGAGTTAGTATTCATGGATGACGTCTTGCAGGTTGCAGATACTTGCAGATAGTTTTTACGACCGGACATTGGCTGACGGTGGCAGCTAGATTTATTTCTATAAAAGGAAACATTCCAGAACCAAGTTGGATGAAATTAGGCGCATTTGATAAATGTGACCCAATAAAATGCTTCGAACCACGGAAGTAAACATTCGTTTAGTAGAGATCTCAAGCGAGTTTCCAGATCGCTGAACTAGCATTGCTCAAATATTACTTACTATTAGGGTTCTATTCCTCTGTAATGCTGAAACCAACCGGGTGAGGAATTTAATTTATTTCCCAACTGTGTTCACTATTTGCACAAGTGGAAAGTTGCGGTGCCTTTTAATGAAATTCCATTCTAATTATTGAAAACTTCGAAACGTGCTGGATACCAAGTCCTGCGTAGAATTTAAGACAAGATTTCCTAAAGACTTGCAATTTGACGAGGTGTAAATGTGCCTGATAAAAAGTTTAATGCAAGCACAAAAGACGGAATGATACCAGTCGCTTACACATTATTTTCTCAAATTTATCCGTGTGAATGGATTAAGATTTTTCATTCCTGACAAAATGGGTACGAGAGGTCGGAAATCGATTACAATGTACCTGAATGCTGGATATAGATTAGTATTTTGTGTAAGATGCCATTATCTTGGTATATATTTATTGCTCTTTAGCTGGAAAAGATAACCCAAGACATGTGGCTAAGATAATTTAATTGGCGCACATGCTGTGATTACATCAATAAGGGGAGGAAGAAGAAGGCCTGCTTTTCATATTAATACTAAACTGGTTAAATTTAATGGACACTGTGGAATGCACTGTTAGCTGCAATAAATGCAGCAGCAAATAGTTCTTGCTTCAATCAGCTGCTTCTCCTAATCTATTTCACTCTGGAAAATTTCCAGCAAAACTATTTCACATGCATTTAATAAGTAGTTTACATCTTTCGATATCACGAACTATTTTCGATGTTTAAATAAATAGAATATGCAAATGTCTTGTGGGATAAGTTGTAATATTCCAGCTTAGAAGTCACCAACTGTATGCAGCCATGTTTAATTTCATTTCACATTATACCAACAGAAGAAGAAATGTGTACATAAAATACGCCTACAAATTGTAAGGAAACTTCGAACTAAAAGAAGCAGTCCACGCTTCAACTGAAATCAAAAATGTGGGAAAAGATAAAAAAAATCGTATTGAAACTTTCGCTTGGAGTTATTACATTCCTCTTTCACCACTGCATTCACGGAATAATACTTTACTATTTTTCCGCATGCCAACGAAAGACAAAAGAGGAAAAGCGCAAATCTAGCTGCTTCGCTACAAACTTTGGTATTTTGAATGCTTATACAGAGTTTTGTTTTTCCATCGATCTGGGGTAAAGAGGCTATGTATGTTATTATTATAGCCACCACTAGTCCATGACATGAACCTGCATGATTATCTTTACCCCAATATGCCAATGCTTCCAAATTAGCGACGAAAAAAAAAGAGTGGGTGTTGTGGAAACGGTTATTTGCATCCGGTCATCGCTGTGTATCCCCATTCCTTTTGCAACCAAAAATGGCGAGATGTAATACGATGAGCTCTGTTGGTTTGCTGCTTACTTTTTGAATTCAACTCTGCGTCATTTCGCCTCGTTGTGACCAGTATAGCCCTGTTTATATATAACTCTGTCTCCAGTGTTCTCACAATTTTCAGAGTTGCAATAACCCGTAAATAATATTTTGCGATGCAGTGTGTGTGGAGCTTTATCGCGTTGAATAGCAATTTGAGAACTAACAGAAATCTGAAGATAAGTTGCATTTGTCTATGCATAAATAGTAACATAATTTTGATAACGGAATATTACATATTTAGCAATTCACCTTGGAAGTTGTATATTGTTTCTTAATTCGAACGAAAAGGGCTATGCACAAGATGCCAAACTAATATTGTTTGTCTCGCTTTTGTGATGTGGAATATAGTTTAATAATGTATATTTCACGAGGAAGCCGCATATGTTGGAATCTAGGATTTTTGAATTCTTTGTTTATTCGATTTTTCAGATGACATGACCGAGCTTATTAGCAAAGGGAGGTAAAGTAGCTGGAAACAAATAAAAGCATGCAAAAAGGAACTTAAAATTTGTTCTTGTATTTTTTATTTCTATAGAATGGTGAGGAGTGGAATAAGTCCTTTGCCCCCCCCCCCCCCCAAAAAAAAAAGATCTGAATATGCGGTGACAGTAAGTCAGGGGTGTTCTACCCAGTGGTGCCGAAATATTTGACCTTTGCAAATTCTTTCAAGGTTATCCGAAACCTAGCTTTTTGGATACAATAGCTGGAGCAAAAGTTCAAATTAGTACGTTGAAGAGGAGATTGGAATTAGTACAACACAGCAATTTCTAAGTGAAACGGAGCAGAGGAGAAGCGGGAAGAACTTTATTAGTTTTGGCAATTTCACACGAGACTTGTATTGCAGAAAAGATGACCGATGGGAACAATCATGGCAATTTCACATGAGATGTGTATTGCAGGAAAGATGACCGATACCAACAACCATGTGCTAATGGGGTGTTGGTCATCTTCCCTGCAATACACGTCTCCTGTAAAATTGCAAAAACTAATAAATTTATAGCCGCTTCTCCTCTGCTCCATTTCACTTCAAAGTTGCTCTGTGGTACTAATTTGAATGTCCTCGATCAACGTACTAATTTGAATGTCCTCGATCAACGTACTAATTTGAACAATTACTTCAGGTGTTGTATTTACAAAATTAGGTTTTAGAAAACCTTGAAGACAGTTGCAGAGATCAAATCGTTTGGCGCCACTGGATAGAGCACCCTGACTTGCTGTCACTGCATATTCAGATTTTTAATACTATATGGGATACTGCAACGATTTTTGGGGGTAAAGGACTTTATTTTCAGCCTGCATAATATATGCTACAATGTACATGAGGCACAGATGCAGGTATGTTCAGAAATTGAAAATTCTAGACATATTGACAGTATAGAATAAGATTAGGAGACATTTATACTCCTGTCTGTTTGAGACTGTACCTGTATGTATATACTTGCCAAAGTTCAACTTGCATTGTCATGCAATGCCGCACTTTTGATAATAAAAGACATTTTGATATCAATCACGATTTACTATATGTCGAGGTGTAAATAAAACGATCTGTGGCATGCAGCTTGCATGGATTCTAGCTTGCGACATGCAGAAAATATGCCTCAATCAATAATACATAGTTTATTGTGTCGAGCATATTCAAGAATTCTCAGGTGGAAACCCAAAAAAGGTGACGGTTATTTGTGAAGCTCTTTCGAAGTTGATTACGGGGCACGTGGTTGTGCCTCACTTGTCTACTTTTAACTCTGCACTTAGTATAGGTCTACGGGCACTTTCAGGAAGGTTGCCGGCCATTTCAAACATTGAGCGACAGTTTGCCGTCCCTGGTGTCCAATATGGGCACTGGGCTGAACATTTGTGCAGATTTCATCTCGCTGTCACAGCGTGGCGTTGCTAAATGTTGCATGGCGAATCCATAATTCAAAGCATAGAGAAAGGCAGTTTTCTCTCGCCTATATCCAAGTAATAATTCTCGACTTGGCGGATGTTGAGCTTTTCGCGACAGCAGTAAAAAGTGCTCGTGGTTGTGCATAGCAAACGCAAACCAACAACAAACCTAGCCTTTTCTGAAATGCATTGGTACGTTGACCGTATTCTGGAGCCAATTGTCATAAACCTTAACTTCAATTTGTTGTATGCTGTTATAAAATACCCTTTTGCACGTTGAATATACTGAGGAAACGACAATCTAGGGGATTGGCCCTTGTTTTACGACAAATGTTTGCAATGAGTTTTCTATATAAGGAACTATGCGGTGGCGATTTTGGTCAGGAAGTGCCAACAACAGGCATCCGGAGGACGTGGAAGACAACAATGCAGCTTATTAAAATTAATAGACACGAGTTTTTGGTGGGCTTGTTAGAAATATTTCCAAATTTCAGAGCGATGACGTTATCGATCATGATGATGAACTTACTACCTATATTGTCACCCTGCTATATTATTAGTAATCATATTTATAATTGTAACCAAAATTTTGTGAGCATTTCTAACTAGGCTACGTATAATACAACATTTGAGAATTAATTTTCCTGAAGCATTTATCTAACGATAAGCCATCTGTTTTAGTTGCCGTCTTCGAAGTCAATATTGCATGTACATATGCCATTTCAGTAATTTTAGCGTGCACAAAATCCAGGTAACAAAAATCAATAAAATATATAGGCCAATGGGGAAGGGGTGATACAAATTAGATAGTGATTCACAATTTTAATTATTATATTTAAATAGGGGATAAGGTTAGAAGGAACAAATGAAAGCTGTTGTTGATAACTCTAGGTGAAATTAAATAGTTAATATATTCTATAAACTAAGTTAAATGTAAAGACATTATTGATATCGCACGTGACCCTGCGTATCTATTCATTCATTTCATATTTTTGTATTGAGAGCATTTTGCAATAGAGGACCACTACCATACAGTATATCCACTTTGTTTCCTGAAATGCACCATCATAGTTAAGCTTTTAAATTTTTACTGATTCCGTATTTACGCTCAAAAACTGTTGTATAATTCTGGAACAATTTGAATGTGAATTATATTATTGAATTTAATATCCGCTATCTGGCAAATGGAATTGACCTTCCGCATAACTATACGTATATTAAGTTTTGGTAGACAGTGTATAATAGAGTATTTTAATAGTCATAGTCGAGGATATTTAATATGTTTCCGTTTTCATATATGCATGGACTCCGAGCGAATTTAAGGAATTGTGCATTCTAATGAGATAAAATACGACTGTGGTGTATTTTTTAAGCTCCGTAAGAATATATGCATGACGAATATTTAATCATGATAAAAGCAACTGAGCTGATATTTTTCAGAGATGCGTATGCACACAGATATGAATCTCAGAGTAATTGATTTCTTTGTGTAAAAATCAATTTTTTGAAGGACGCAGTATTCATACTTACTAATAAAAACCATCAAGAAGTTGATAGAAAATGTTGGAGAGAATGGAAGTTTAATGTTGCAGCCGCCTACATAATATTGATAGCTATAGGGTAATAATGAATTAGAACATATCGCTCAGCAAATTCATTTGTAAATGATATGTGCACGCATCAAATTTGTAGTTTCCTAAAATTTTGAAGGCCACTGTAGTTTGCAGGCAGTTCACATAATAAACAGGTCTTCCAACAATACAATTTCAGCTTTCATTTTCGTTCAGTATATGTTGTCAAAATTGGCGATATTAACAGCGAAGATGCTTTCTTTGGGCTTGGTGGTATCTACTAAATTGACAGCGAAATAATGTTGTTCACAGGTTATGTATGAAGTGCATTTATGGCATGTTGGAGTATGCCGGACACGGTCAGAACCCGGAAGGCACACTGTTCTGAAAAATTGCTCTTTGATAAGCGGTCCGAGCAACGTTACCTCTGCATGCTATTCATGTGGACAATATCCCGTGTAAGCCCATTCGCTGCAATGTTGTTGGTTTTCGTTGGCTAAAGTTAATGTCTAAAGCAGTTTCGGAATGAGAGAAGTGACATCAAGCTGAACTAGGTCCGGATGCAATAAAGCGAATCGTTGTTGCTCAAATGTGTGGTAGACTGCACTGTATAGGTTAGCGAATATTTTCAAGTTAATATAACGATCTGGATGCTCCGTTAATTGCGTGATTGCATATAGCTCAATTCTCAGAGGAAGCTTCAAAAACTTAGTTGAATGCTGAGATTGTCAATTGGTGAATCTGGAATTTGTATTGGCTTCAATTGTTTCCCACCCATTGTTGTTAAAATTACATGCTGGGTACCATGGTATCCAACACAAATCCTGTTTTCTTCCATTCGTAATTTAATTTGGATCCACCAAGAGACAACTGCTGCTTTATTTAGGCAACCACTTCAGGGGGTCCTGAAGGTGAGCGCTTCTTGAGTGTGTTTTCTTTGCAGATTAAAGTTGCATGCTAACTGCACGTATCTTAAGTTCTCTTTTTTGTCACGATATCGTGATTTTTTTGAATAGTTACAGATTACCTTTCTGATACTTATCAAGTGTATACGTTATCAGGTGGCTCAGTGAATATTATTAACATAATCAAAAAGAATACTCTGAAATGGATAAAAACAAACCGCAGATGAACATGGGGTCCATTTGTAGCAGGCTAGTTTAATTTAAAACATGTTCCCGAAAAATTCCACGTTATAACCTTTTATTAAGATTTTGGAACGTGACATGAATTTCGATCAAAATTTCGCATGCTGAAAATACACTACATAGTTATATTTCCACGTTCAATTTAAGTCCATGTCAAACAAAGACGATTCAAAATTTTAAATCGAAATAAAATTTTGCAATCATAACACGAATTTACGAAGTAGCTAGCCTACATTATTTTAGCGAAATCTCAATGTACCTCTCCAAATAGAAATACATAACTGAATTTAGTTTCATTTAAGCTAACCTTCATGTTAGCCTAGGCAATTTATACACGACAACATGCAGATGTCAGAAATTGGTATTACTCGGCCACGTCTCCACCACCGTGCGGGGAAGCCACCGCGCACAGGGTTCGGGGGCGTTGTCTGCTCTGCCAGACCGTGCGGGGAAGCCGCCGCGCACAGGGTTCGGGGACGTTGTCTACTTTGCCAGAATACTCGCCACACTCTTCTTACCTTTACACATCTGTTTACCGAGTTTATTAGTTACAAGGAAACATTTTTTATCCTAAATTCAGTAGCTGGAATCGAATATGGAAAATAATTTTGCTTATAGAAATCAGTTAAAACTATTAATTACTAAAAATAAATAGAAATAATTTCAATGATATGCATGCGTACTTTTATTTAGGAGGAGAATAGGAGTTAAGTCCCTTTCATGAGAACTTATGGGAAATTTCGTATTGTCGGTTTTGGAAACAAACTCATCCAAATTGTTTTATTAGCATTTCATAAAATTGGAGGGTGTCCATGGGACTTGGACAACAAAATCCTTCCTAATAAAATTAGCTAAATTTGTAACTTTTTAATAAATTTAAAAAAAGTGTTTTTTGGTGTTTCATAAGTACATGTCCACTATTATTTTTACATCGCTTTTGACATTTAATAACGAATATGACCAATCATTTTTAAAATTACTTTTAACAATATATTTTGCATTGAAATTAATATTAAAAAATTATTGATTTCATAATTTCAAATGGCATTTCTCTCATGTGATAAAGAATTAAATTAATCCTTAAGTTCTGATACAGAGTATTGCTTTCCCCCCTCGTAGACCAGGTTCGTAAATTGGAAATCATTGAATAGAAACAACCAATTTGGTCAATCAAATGCGTTTAATTCTTTATCACAGGAGAGAAATGCCATATCTGAAATTAGAAATTATGAAAACATTAATATTAATTTCAATGCAAAATCGTTTGTTAAAAGTAATTTTAAAAGGTAGTGGTCATATTGGTTATTGAATGTCAAAGCGACGTAAAAATAATAGTGGACATGTACTTATGAAAGAAACACCTAAAAACACGTTTCTTGTTAATTTACTAAAAAGTTACAAATTCTGTTAATTTTATTTGGAAGAATTTTGTTATTTACATTCATATGTCTCCTCCTTGATATTCCCTTCCAGAACCCTAGCTGAGAACTCGAAATACTACACAGAATTACAGCCAGGCCCCGAACCCGGCCCGGGCCGGGCGGCTTCCCGCACGATGGTGGAGATGTGGCCGAGTAATACCTCAGAAATTTTTCAAATTGCAATTTTAAACTTAGATTCCAGCGTGATTAAATGTCAAGAAATTATTTAGAGATCGAAATTTCACTATTCAAGAAAACACTCCATATGCAAATCAACTTCTGTTTGCCCGCATTCCTGGGGAAATCTATACATTTAATATATCTTTTTAATAAAATAATTAGCCCATATCATATATAAATGCAATTTCGTGATTTTTAAAGTCGATTTTTATGTCTGCATTGATCACAAATTTCACCAGGTTTGTTAGGGTGTAATAACATTTTACTAAACCCATTATTAAATATTTTATTGATCAGAAGAAATTGAAATCTAGTGCTTCTCTTTAACATTATGAACGCAATAGCTTAATGGATTCTTTCGTACAGTCTGCATTCCCTGCTATCCTAGCTTATACTGTAAACATAAGACACTGAAAATTCAATTTAGCTGCCTTTTTGCAGCTGACGTTGCGATCAAAAAAGATTCACAATTTCATTTCCAAATTCCGACTTTCCAGATTCAAACTTTTTCAAACCTTCACCGCATGGAAATCAATTATTTAAAAACCGAAATCACTTCGGACGATGAAATAGCCGAAAGGTACGCAATCTTATAAATAAATGACATGTATGCCGATGTTTAACATGCATTTCCATTATGATAACGTTAGGCTGCCTATGTAATTAATATACTGTATGTATATCTCAATGCGTATGTCTAAATTAAATTGCCACTTTGTAGAATTTTTCATGTAGTTTATTCATTGGCTTGTGTTTTATGCTAAGGCAATCAATTGTCTGAATAACCTTTCGTAAATAACGTTTTAAAAATTACCAATTATAAGGAATTTGTCCGGCTTATTTGTATGGCTCAGGGTTTTTTGAAACTGCCTAGTTATACTGAAATACATTTTCCCTTAATTGTGTTTCTAATTTTCGAACTCTCGTGTGGTTATGAGTGATCATTGTGCGGTAGGGTTGTTACCTACATGTATCTATCACGCTATCTATGTGACTGGCACAGAAGTACGAGATGTAAACGAATATATTATATAAAAAGACTTTGGTCTTATATCGATCATATACAAAGAAAGAGATAAGACCAATGGATGTGCATGGTCAAAATCCCCTGGCATTTAGAGACGTAATATATAGACCAGTCTTTCGAGATCGAGGAACTGAAATCTCCATGGCAAACATAATGGTATGTAGTCCATGGACTAACATAAACATTGTTGAAAGTTTATTGGGAGAAAAGTTTTTAACAAATCCTTTAAAATTAAGCAATTGATCAACGCTCCATATATGGGTATGCTACATATAAATATTGTGACATGTTTAATATTTATTGTTTCACACTGATACGGATTCAAAGCAATCCTTGAGAAATCGCCCATCTGTTTCATACTAGGAATTTCACACAATGAGTATTTAAAGAAATGAGCAGGTTCAATGAGTGCAGAATACCTCAATTAATTTTACGTAAATATTTTGCTTTAGATCGAATTAGACAAGCACTTGATCTCATCCTAATATAGTCATATGTTCTTTCACAAATGACATTATATTCAGTTACTTATTTACATAATACTTAATCGCTAGCCCATAATTCATTATTATTTCATAGCAATCATGTTGAATATAGTATTGTTTTTTGTTAATTCAATTACATAAGATGCCGCAATGGCACAACGTTCTTTTTACAAATTTTTGTAAAACTTCTTGGGGGTATTTTTGAGCCTTGCCGCAATTCAATTTCTCATAGAGCGAAATAAATGTACGCCAAGAGATGATGTTAGAAAAATCAAATGTACTATATACGTCTTCATGCTGAATCTTGACATATGGGATGGTAAAATTTCAAAACCGCTGTGGCCAAGTACCATGCTGGGTTTTATGTCCCAATGTGTGTGGAGGTAATGCCACTCTTGATGGTGCTACTAAAGCAAATAAATTTAAGCATTTGGCTAGGTTTGTTCTCAATAATACAGCGCTATATTGGTTTTTAACACTCTGTCGATCCTTTCAAATTAAACTAGAGCAAATGTAGGCAATGTGTATATTGTTATATTGTACTCGTATATTGCTTTACTCTCCTATGACAGTTATTAGAGACTTCAATTTGCTAAATAAATTCCAATGACAACAGCTTAATTTGCACGGCGTATTTTTATTTCATATGCTATATAATCTAGATTTTCGCCTACACACATCATTTCTTCTTGGCCGAATATTGCTCCATGCCGTTCTTGGTGATCGAATAAGTGTCAGCGTGTCAGTAATGATGAAATGGCATTCCACTTCGTGTCACTATAGATGGTCTGCGTTCCAGAACAAGTTTTATGATGCCATCTTAACGAATAAGAACGGCGTCCTTGCTGCGATTGCGTAATGCCATTGTCTGGAATAGCATTTTTGGTTTTGCAAGCAGTCAGTTATACCTTAGTTTTTACGTTTACGATGTATAGATGGTATAGATCTGCAATGTCTACATTTTATATCGAGGAACAAGGTAATTTACCATTGCCGTTTTTTCTCACACCAAATCTTTTCTGTTCATGCATGGGGTTTTTTATCTGCTGATTTTACACTGCTAGAAAATTCATCAAAGCCTTTGCAAGGATCGATGACGTACTGTACCCCGGAAATGACGGAAAAATAACTGCTCAGCTTCCGGAATGCTTGAGCAAAATTCATGCGCATAGTAAAAAATGTTAGCTTAACTGTAGTGCGCGAATATAAAGTGCAAGTGATGAATTGTCTGAATCATAGCGCGTATTTTCGTCTCCTCTAGCTGTTAACATTTTTTAATATAAGCAACTCGGAGCAGTGTCTAGCTATCTTATCCCACATTTGATTTCTTTATTGATTCTCTGTCACATACAAAAATGCAACGTATAACAATGCAATTGGATTCTTGTTTAGTTCCAACCGCGTGCTTTCTGTCTTTTGTCCACAAAGAAGGGTAACTACAAAAGATCTGCCACAAACTTTTAAGTCGAGCTGCAATCAGAACTGACAGACGTTCCTCCTCAGATATAAACAGAATCTCGTCATCGTAACCGCATTTCGAGCTTGAAATAACTTGAGTTACGTGTTACACGTGCCGTTATTTTGTCCGCAGACACTTTGGCCACTTCTTAATTTGTGTTTTTATTCTTTTTGCTTACATCCTATATCGATATGTCACGCACTGAGTGCATGCCAGCTGTAATTTGCGTCTGGATTTGAGCATCTGTCAGGCAATTTGATGCGGAAAATAATTATGCATTGTTAGGCACGCTACAAGCTTTTTCTTGACAATGAAACTATTCCATAATGCCAAGGAACTCCTGCAGAACCAAAGCGAAAACTCAAAATTTAGAAGACAAATTGGCTAAATCATGCATGCACTTAAATGTAAAAAGGAGTGTGCAATATTGAATGCAAGTTATATAGGCATTGAAGAACACTAAGTTCTGCGAAATTCTTGTGGACGAATTTCTTTGAGCCAACTAGGAAGCCTGCAGGCCAGATGGCTATATCTTGTAATTAACGATCCAATAGTGGCGAACATTTGAACCAGAGACGAACCTTGCCAATTTGTTGCGCCAAGTGCAGCGTGTGTGGTAGTCAATTTGTAAAGGCGGAGGTCAACCGAGACAACATTTTTCCTAAGGTGTCAATGTAATAAACCACTATGTGCTTCAGAAATGCTCGCTGTAACGAGCAAAATATGTGTATTTGTGCTAGTATATATGGCATGTTGACAAAATTGAACGAATCGTGTATAATATGAATGGACGTTGCGGATAAATTTGGTTTGATCTTTGTGTCATCACTACCAGTTCAGTATTCGCAATTTGATGGCCTTAAAATACACTGTCCCAAAAAAAGCGACCACATTTTTTTGTCATTAACTTTGCGAAAACTTTATAGAAATTTACAAAAATGGTCGCAATGTAAAAGATGAATGTGACATCCCACAGCGGGCGTGTTTATTTTTGCCAAAATTGGTGAATTTATATTAAGTTTTCGCGAAGTTATTAACAATTAAATATGTGGTCATTTTTTGGGGGACACAGTGTAAATGATCATGGCGTGTTTGCGAATTTAATAAGCTTGTGAATATTTCCCATTTTATGGATACAGTTTTGCGGAAGTGAGAATTACTATTTCTGCATATTTCATCTAGAAATATCAAACACTATTCCTGAAATATTTCATTTTTTCTATAGGCATTAAAATACAATAACTTCAGAATAATTAATAGAGAATACTGTATTCAAATGTGGGCTACAATTCGAATGTATGCTACATTTGTTGCACATGTAGGGCATACATTGCAATTTAGTCTTCAGTCACATTACATGCAGTGATTCATGTTGGAGAAATTGTCTTTGGTTGTACATATTCTCTATAGTTTAAAACCAGTGTCGTGTTATTGTGCCATGAAAGAAAAAATCGATATTGCCATTTCAGTTTTTCAGCCTTTTTATTGTCATAACAACTTGTTGTATGGGCAAGAGTCTGAAACGGAATTCTGAACGGGAAATTATCTCTGATTGTTTCGTCGATATTTTGATCGCTTAAAATGGTATTATTATGTGAGACGTACTTTATATCTGAATTTCAATACTGTTTAACCTTTATAGTTCGGTATGGATGAGACAAAAAGCAACTGGAGTCTTGGAGAATCTCAAATTATAGCAGATAAAGAAAATTAATATAGATAAGTACTAATTAGACGAGGTTTAATAATGAGAACTGTGCCAAAATGTGGAGACTTCGTTATATTGTGGTGATAATCTCTAAGATGCAAAAAGTGTATCGATTTTAACTAAGGATTTCAGCGTTGCTTCAGGCAAATTGTCACCATATTATCGCATATATGGAATATGTATTTCAATATTGTATTCGTGATGTACAATAATTACGGGAGATGAAAATAATGGTAAAATTGGTCCTTCACGCGATCATTAATATATCGTATATATTTCATTGAACTCTACTGAGCAAGTGAAAGAAAATATACAATATCAGTGATTTCAAAATTAACAATGGATACAAAAAAAATTCAGGCGAAATATTATTCAATGTACAGATGTTTGTCTTGCATAAGCCAAAATATACTTTTCGGTCAATAATTCTGAAGCCGCTAATGTGTCAGAAAAATGGTGAAACGTTTTTGTGTTAGTAGTACGTAGGTAACATTTTAACTAGTAATGGTAGATTAGCTAATAAGTCTCCATTTGAAAGTTTATAGTGGAAAATCTCATTTAAAGGTGAACTGACAGGCTTTTCTAAGGTACCATTAAAATTATACTGAAGAGCAATCATCAAAAAATAAAACGACAATTCATTGGATTTTTTTAAATTATTGCTTAAGATATTACAGTTTACGTCTTCTTATTTTCCTATACTTTTAACATGGGGTCACAGACCGGTCACAGGGATGCCAAATAAGCAAAGTAGTGGAGACCAACCATCCCTTCAACTTCACCTAAGGCAATTAAAGATGGCTGCTCACCTATATAAGACGTTTCACCTGCTAGCATTTGATCTCCTTCCTTTACAGCAACGCATAATAAAATAAGGGAGTGACGTCATTCTCTCAGAATTACTGAGCTTTACTTTAACATATCTTAGGTAATAATTAAAAAAAATCAAATGAGTTGTAGTTTCATTTTTTGGTGATTGTTCTTCAGGGTACCTTAGAAAAACTTGTCAGTTTACCTTTGAGCATTAAAGAAATTATGTTCGTTATTACTGTAAATTCTAACCTCCAATAGCCGCACATCAGCGTTTTCTATATGTAGTATAAAAATTGAATCGCTAAATTTGTTTCAATTCAGTCTGTAATTTTACAAAATTTCCAAATATTTGGAAATATCTGCAAACACAACTTGGTTTTGGAAAATAAATTGCATTGCCATGTTGATTTGATTTCAGCCGCTAGGTCAGGCTTCACTACGTGACTGCTGTTTGCTCAACACTTCCCAGAACATGCCAAGCAGTAAATTCACACATTGTCTTCTAAAAAAATATCTGGAAGTTGTTTCATTTGACTAAACTAATGATGTTGTTCAAATTGGAACTATGATGACATATAAATACGTTGTAAACTGATGCCACTTGCAATATAATTTTTGGAGCGTCTTGTGTCCTGCTGCCTCCCTGCATAGCAAAATATTACTGTGAACCGCATATTTTTGACATGCTACATTTTACTTATTTTCGATTTTCCAAAACGTTATCCGTCTTGTGGATTTAAAGAACTTTGTAAACTATATACTATATTTTTCATAGACTGATAAGCCACTGATCAGCAAAGGCATTTTTTTCGTTGGTTTGTTTGCTTTCCGCAAGATGACGTTCTTCTGCAATGCAAGCAGTTAACAATTTGTTCGTATTCTGATATTAAAAATCTATGAAACGTATACATAATACTTCCATAGCAAGTTGAAAATTTGCAAGATAATATCATGTACGGTTATTCATCAAAAATCACAACCGAGTGAAACCATACTCATGTGAAAGAACCTTGGAAGTTGTTCAGGCGAATCTTGCGGAATAATTCGTGTACCCATCCGGAAAACAGATATAGAACAAAAGCTGAGATAGAAATGTCGCCCTGCCCTATACTTTTGATTTCCGGGAGCTGATTGGTGGTCTTTGGTTTTTGTTGTGCTATTTTTCCGTTTTGCCCACAAAACCCAGGCTCGTGCTTACCTGAAAACCGTTCCTAGATTGGCTGATATTGATTCTGCCAAGTAAAAGGCCGCTAGGCAAGTTTCCCATACAAAGCTGCACACCAAAAGACCAGGGCGGTGGTATCATGCAAATGGGTGATGGTGGGAGGAAGGGCTAGGAAAAGGGAGGAGTTGAGCACATCCAGATCCCGGACGAGATGGCATCACTCCTATCCGCCAACACCTCGTTTCATACCACCCAAGGCCTCTATATATTGTTCCACCCCATTCAGGGCTCGCACCAATACACACCTTTTACGCATGCGTGTGTCTCAAAATCAATACTTTCAGCATTCGTACACAAACTATGAATGCGTTCCACGAGGACGTTCCAGAGGGAGAAAAATATATAGACATAAAGCCTCGCTTTTTTTCCGTATTTCTTGAAATGTGATGACAGGGTCACAAGAAGTACGTCTGGATAGAATTGGCGAATTGACACAAAAATAGTCTCATTTCGATATGTTTGCACGAGACCAAACTGGCTTACCCAGCACAAGACGACTGCAGACAAATCTCATAAATTGTCGAAGATTTTTTTCTCTAAACACCTGGCATTATTGATCGTTATCTGATTTGTCAACGAGTCTGCATTACAAAAACACATCCGAAAGTTTTCTTACCATTGAACATTATAGGTACGTTTGATTCGCCCTGTATACTACATTTATTTTTATACCAGATCACTGGGAGATCTATAAAGAAATTGGATTAGGGTTTCGGTTGACCTGAGACTTAATGCGCACATTTAGAGACGAAACCGAGACATAAAGTGCTCGTTTAAGAGAAGACAGAGATTCGTAAAACCTCGAGAATCTGAACAAATGGCTTCGAAATTAGACTTTTCAACACAATTTCCCCCACGCTGCCATTCATCTGACTTTCGCTGATAGTGCTGCCACGAGCTCTTTCCAGATGCTGCGTTAAAAATTCTGCTGCTCTGAGCAAAAATGTAGCCGAAAAAACAGAGCCTTTGAATTTTTTCGTTCGTTTACGATTATTATCTTCATTGTAGTTTTTAACTCCCTATATATTTCTAGCAGACATGTGTGGTCGTGAACATTATAATTTTCTTGTATTGATTTGCATGAGGTTGTCTCGGCATTGGACGTACTAATTACGTAATTTCTCATGATTTCTCTCAATTCAAGAGGCGATTTGTTTTAATAGACTGTTTCGAAGTTTACATTCAGCTCTACTTCAGATATTCAGTGCACGGAGAAAGTTAACCACGTCTATGTATCGCGCGATTTACATGAAAATAGGCTACTTGAATGTATATATGAAACCGCATATATACTCTTCTCAAAAAATACGTACATCGCTTACTTCCCTAAATTGCCATTCGAATGAAAAATTAGGCTTACGGCGGACGTTGTCAAGAATAAATGGGATTATTCAAAAGATACCCACGTTAAAATGATAAAAAAATAATATTTTGACTACAGTTTGCAAAATTTAATGAAAATAACCAGATTCATTGGGTCAGACATAATAAAAAAATGTTCATTGTATACAATATAATATATAAAAATATTCATTTATTGTGTAAGTTTTAATAATTAGGTTCGAACTCTGTTTGTTTGTCGCATGAAAAGTTTCATAAAATGTGTAAATTTTTAATTATTAAAATCCATACATTGGGAAAGATAAACTTTTATGTGGTCTTTACATTCATGCGATGGCCCCACGGGAGATTCGCAAAAAAATTATGGCTTTTCTTCCCTTTTGGTGCAATCAATGCAAGACACACATTTTGTGAGAATTTGTGAATTAAACTTCATAGTATATAGCATAAGATCGTCAATTTTTATCTAAATGAGATACATAAGTAATACGTTTTCCAGAAGAAACCGTTGTTTCCAGTTTCATTATAGGGTAATTCATATTTGCATCGATTTTATATCCTCAAAACGTCATAGTGTTTTACAATTGTAAGGATATTGAACTAGACTGCTATAGCCTTTCACGGTTATAGATGTATAAACTGGCAGAGTAAGATACCATCAAGCATCTTCAAATTGATTACCGCATTGGATGAGCCTGTGTATGCAACGTTCGTGTGCATGTATCAATTTCATACTAATCATACTCAGAATTATGCTTTTTGTAACTCGGTGAATAATTTGTTAAAGATTATTGGGGCGCTAACACTTGTCATTTGAATTCCTATATGCTTCGTAGGCTAGCTTAAGTTGCAGGAGTAGCAATGCAGACAGTATGTCGCGAATGAATGCCACTGATTGGTCATGTAGTCTAAATCGGCACCAATAGGATTAATTGCAGCAATCATGCGGAACCAAACAATGCCGCTGGACACCGCCGAACAATTTACCTAGGGGATCATTCATAAAATACGTTCGCTAAAATCGCTGAAATGTGTAGCCCTCCCCCTTTGTAACAAAGTTGTAACAAATCGCAACACCCACCCCTCTAAGCGAACGCCATGTATAATATAAATGACCCCCTTTTCCGTTAAAAGACATGCATTTATGATTTGCACAAAAAAGTTTATACTCGTTAAGAAAACATAATTTTCTATTTGTTAAATTTTCTATTTGTTAAATTTTCAATGTTTGTGTAAGAAAGAAATTTTGTCCAAACTTTGCAAATATTCGGAATTACACGGTAAATGACGGGGAAAATTGTTGAACGTACACATTATGGAATTATACCCTCTCCCCATTTTATCGTACCCTTTTGTCACAGCCACCAAAGACGAACGTATTTTATGGATGCTCCCTAGCATCAGAATTTGATGTTCTTAGAGAGGCTTACTGTCCCTTGAATGATGTCGAATGACATTTTGTGGGAAAACATCATTCAACCTATCCCATACACCACATAGTGTACGTGGAAATGTACGATATGTCTGGTTCAATTCTAACTATCGTCTGTTTACCGATTTCTGAACTTGGACCAATACATATAACGGTTGTAGGCCGACAGACTTTTTCATGAAATATGATATTGTGTTTGCTATTTATACATCGTGGTAAATTTGGGTATGCGTTATTCAAACTTATCGCGTTGTGCATATCGGCATGCAGCTGGTGCATGTGTCCCAGGGCCCTTTTAGGGTCTCTTCCCCGTGTGACAGCTGACATCCGGTTCTGGTGGACCAGTTTTCCCATCTGCACTGTTCAACATATCCTTGTATTGCTCCTTGCCAGGTGTGGCCCTGCACAATTTGGGTGTGTTTTCGTCTGTGACGTCACGCCGCACCACGTGGCCAACTCAATTCACATTTCCTTTCAGAATCAAACCATTGAGTAAACCGATTGATGAAATAAACTAATGTCGTTATCCACAGGCTCAAAGTCCCACAGAGATATCACTTCACCACATGTAATGAATACATGCAGTCATCAAGTATCAATTTATGTTAACTGTGATTCATTTATTATAAGTGTTCGAAGTAATCAAACAATGCAAGTTCATTGCTTTATTTTTTCTTTTGGGCCATATTTTTATACAGGGTGGCTCAAAGTTTTATCATAACGTACTTCCAACTCAGAATAAACGAATTAATATTTGCAATAATGTTTGAACATTGTAAACAACGACCTGCATAGGAAGTCATCCTGTATTGGTTGAAGTAACATCAGCAGGTTGGGAACTCGGGTAATGGGTACCGTAAATATAGATAATTACAGCATATGTGTAGGACCTATTACAATGATTCGGCAGCCTAATGCGACCTCGAAATAAATTAAGATGGCCAGTTAGCTCCAGTTTTTATAGGACGCTATAAATAAATTAACCTTTCATTACGAAATCAACTGGAGTACTATAGAGATTAGGTCTATTAGACAAATTTCGTTTTTGGATTGGCATTAATTTGCAATTTTTTTTGCATGAATACGTCAATAAACATTAACTACTATGTATGCCGAAAATTCAGTTTAAATATAAGCGCAAACGCATTTGATTCGTTGAAAATGCATGACGGTCAAGCAGTTAAGCTTGTGTACGTACACATATTTACTTGACATATAGCTTATTATTTTGTAATAAACTACCACAATACGTAATGTGCCGAACATTTATGTGGGTTATGATAATAAATTATGGTCAGTTGTATTACGAATAGATTTACAATACACAGTACGCTTACATGCAGAGGAAACCATTGTTCAGTTTCTCTATAGGAAATGTAGGTAAGCGAATATGACACTAAATTCTGATGGAAAATTTGTGAGCAATTTCACGGACAAACGTGGTTCTATCCCCATCCATTGATTTTACCATCTCTTACTTCAATATACCCCAGGTTTACTTTCACTGATAGGTCTTGCGTGCACTTTTGCGAAAAGTCAATTTTACAAGAACAGATAGTGTAGACAAGTAATTTAAAAACTATCAATCAAAATCTAGCTTTTGATCCGATCTCCTTTCGTTTCCTCTCTTTTCACTCGCGTCACTGGTCATTCATCAACCGGAAGCTGCTATTCCCTTGTCTAAAAAGAATGATCCTCTATATAGTACTTAGATGCCCCTTCGGATCCCAGAAGTAATTTTCCTGTACCACTAAACCAAACTCAAACTGTCTGAACCTTTTTTTTTCTCACTTTCCTGCCCCTTTCTCACTAATTAAAGTCATGACAGAAGTGCAGCTACATTGAAACAGCCCTTAAGCTCCACCAATTGCCAGAGTTCAATGATTTGGAAAATGAAACTATCTATCTACTCACCCAAGTGGAGAAACATCATCAAGAGAAAGGCTGACACAGTTAGCAAAGTCCGAAAAGTACTTTTCAGCGACATTGTGAATTTTTCTGTGAATGTTAGAGGAGCGTTTATGGGCACCCGCTCAGGCCCCGTGGAGCAGTGCACCACCACTGCCACAGCCACTGCCACTACCAATGCCAAGCAGTCGACTGCTTCAACCGGAAGCAATCCTCGTATAATCCCAGACATGTTCGCCAGAGGGCGTATTCCCTCGGAAGAGATTCGTTCCGTTGCGCCTTGTGCTCACATTATGTCATGCCTGCTGTATGTCACTTAAATCTACTCCAACCTCATGAAATTTGCGAATTTCTGCCGAATATTCCCTGACGCGTACAGTGGCGATCATATAAATTTTAACACTTGACAATATTTCACATTTTCTGCATTGTTATTTTTCCAGTAGGCTATATTAAAAATCAGAATACAAAACAGTTTATAAGTTACAGTTGTTAATGTATAGCTAATAAAGGTAATTTGTAACTTGTGCTCCGATTGCTTGTCTGCCAACATTGTATTCGAGATAAATTGGAAATGAAAAATTTGGGTATATTGTTATTAGCTTTGAAAGGAAACGCTGGATAACAAAAATGATGGCGTGCGTCTGGTATGTCAATAGATAATTTTCTCCATTGGTGACGTTATTGATGGCCTCAGATCATCTTTCAAGGTTAAACATCTTCCAAATCCGTCAGTTACTTTTTGTGATAGGAGAGAGTAATAGGGGCAGTAGATAAATTGAAACTTTTGGGTAATTTAACCCTGTAAGATTATTTCAAAATGGGACGGAATCTTCGTAATTAGGTATTAAAACATACGTATATTCGAATTTAGCGCTAGGGTGGGTGTATAAACTGCATGCATGGAAAGGCCATGTGGTAATGGTGGGAGGTTGAAGAGTAGAAATAGACGACAGTAGTTTGGCAATTAGGATATAAAAATAGTTCGAAAAATAAGTATCCATATCTATTCCCTACGTCATAGCAATACGCTGCTATTTTAGATAAAATAGTTTCGGTTCCTATTACCTACGCGCCAATATCACTCTTACAAATTACAGTTCCAGCCAATAACATATTACATGGTATTATGATTAAACTATACGTACGTACTTGGTTGAAAAGTCTTGCCTGTTTGGAAATAACATTGACAGTGATGATTCTGTGTCTCATGAGTATGAGCAAAGTTGGACTACACACTGGGGGATATCTATTTATGACGTCAAATGTTGCCTTGATTCCCGCTTCAAGGTCATTCAAAAAACATAGTTTGAATTTAGGAAATGTTGCCAACCATATCCTGGACTTTGTGGCGAAACAGATTTGAAATCGGCCAACAAACAGGGCAGTCAAATGGATAAAGCGATTAAGTAGATTATCCGAGTATGCGTTTTAGTCTTGGTCGTTTAGTGTGTACAAAAACGGTTTTAGGGATCATCCACAAAATACGTTCGTTTTAAGGGGGAAGAAGGGGTCTTTGGTGACTATGACAAAAGTGTACGATAAAATGGGGGGAGGGTATAATTCCATAATGTGTACGTTCATCAATTTTTCCCGTCATTACCGTGCAAATCCGAATATTTGCAAAGTTTGGGCATTAGAAAATTCTATTTCCTTCACTATTAACTTTATTGTGCAAATTTTACCGGAAAAGGGGGGTCATTTATATTATACGTGACGTTCGCCCAGGGGGGTGTTTGGAGTTGTTACAACTTTGTTACAAAGGGGGAGGGGTCCAAATTTCAGCTATTTTAGCGAACGTATTTTATGGATGATCCCTTAAATGTTGCTCCCCTCTCGTTTTTGTTATGACATGGTATCGTGCATGTATCATCGATGTGATTTTGGACTGACGATACTTTTCTGCTCTTGTTCTGCCGGTTAGCCGTAATGAAAAATAAATTGATAACGTTTGCTATCTACTTTTATGAGTACGGTTTCAACTTTATTCAATTGGTGATTGAACTCATAAAATCCGATGGGGCTGTAGATGCATTTACATTCCCAATCAAATGGAATTACAATACGATTTTTCTTTTTAGTGGGAAGCACCTGAATATACTATAAAGAGATGACGTCACCAATTGAGATGCCTAGTGGATTTAGCGATGAATAAAATTTAACTCGAAATGTAAGAAAGTGTGTATTTAATTTTGTATTAATTGCCGGTATCAGCTAAATAGCTTGTCGACAGTTGCATTTGGCATTTTATTGGACTTTACTGTATTATCTTCTAGGTTTCGATCAATATCGTCTTATCTTTGGGTAAATTACCTGCATTAAGAGTTCGTCCCAGTAATTTTGTTAGGTTCCACAGCCTTAAGCGCAGTTTGACCGATCGATATTATTTCAGAACAATTTAATTATTTATCGAGATTGCGTAGTTCAGTTGTTCCACTGTAGAACGCGTGATTGTGTCCCCATTAATACCCATTTCACATGGCAAGGGGCAAACTTTACGTTGTTGTGTTGTCAAGTGACATAGTAAAGTTTAAGAAGAACATGCTCACGCATCTTGGAAATCAATAATCTTGAGATTAAAATAGACATTTATAAATTAACGAATATGACGAAGGATTATTCCGTCAATGAATTTCAAACTTTCAGTGTCTTTCATATTTTTTTAATTTATGGCAATTAGTAAGACATTGAAAAATTAAGCTTCAAATCAATATTCTGCTTACGCATATGTTCATTGAAATGTTTTTTAATTGGTCACACAAGTTTTACATGTATACCTATGATAAGTATATAGCCGCTATGCGTATACAGTTTCAACATCTCATTTTCAGGGGCATTGTTCAGCATTCTATAGGTACAGAATGCAATAAATTTATGCAACTAGGTAATAGACAAATTTTAATAACATTCCAGGTTCAATAAAAAAATTAATCATTGTAGAGCATGATCAAATCCGTTGAGATCGACATGTTCACAAATGTAAACTGAATGTCTCGTATATGAAGGGGATATACTTGCATTTGACCACACGATTATGTATAACTGTGCGTAGGTTATATATTAGTATATGTCCATTATGGTAATTCTAATTTACATTAAAATAGTCAGTTTTCTCAGGTGGCGTTCTGGTCCTCTTGCGCCATCTGGTGGCATTATTGAAAATTCCTTCTGTATTTGAAGACAATATTTTGACTTGCTGTAGTGGTCATATTTACTATTGCATTGCTATATTGAAACTACGTACTTACGTATGCTTATGCAATACCGGGAAAAGAAATAAATAACAGACCAACAGAAAAGCTTACAGCATATATAATAAAGATTTTTAAAATTTTATTTGAAAGTCAAAGCAGCAAATATATTACTGCTCACGAAAGATGAACCCAGTTGTACACATGATTGTTTCCATCTGTCATCTTTCCAGCAATACACGTCTCATATGAAATTGCCATGGCTGTTCCAATCGGTCATCTTCCCTGCAATACACCTCGCATGTGAAATTGTCAGAACTAGTTCATTTGTTGCCGCTTAAATGTCATTCTGTGACACTGAATTGAATGTCCTCTTGAACATACTAATTTGAGCTATTGCTTCAGCTTTTTTATTTATAAGGTTATGTTTTGGATCACCTTGAGGCAGTTGCAAAGGTCAAATAATTGGGCGCCACTGGATAGAACATTCTTGACTTGTCACTGCATATTCATATTTTTATTATACACGTATGTCACTGATAATGTAAAAGTTTTTTTGGGGAAGGGGCAGCGGACTTTATCATCACCCTGTATACTTAGGTATATGATTTTGGTATGACGTTTATTGCATTCTTTCCCATTTCTGTGCAAAAAATTTCAGCATGATGTAGTAATTGCAAGTTTTCACTGCTTTATATGCAGTGAAAATGACATTTTACTCATTACGGTTTGAAGTCTTATTATTGATTGCTTAATGCGATGATGTGATACTTGAACATATCGCTTCCATTTCCGGTGTGAGAAATTGCTGTCACGAGTCTAAAACTGCAATATAATACAGACACAAGCCAACTAGCTTGTACACAGCCATATGCACTATATTAATTTCTGTAATATGAATTGGATATTTTATTTGATGTCACACTTTCCCGCACAGAACTATTCATCCCAATTTAACTTTTGAGATCCTCAAGCGAAGGCCAATTCTCATTTTGATTCCTAAATTCAGGGTAGATTCACAAGATTACTGTATTCAAATTTGAAATGTACGGCTAAATGCAACAATTCGAACAACGCAGAAAAGATCTAATCGAAACGGTTGCTTAGAAATGCATATATCTAGACTATATTCCTCCAAACTACAGTATGTTTGTAAGTAGCGATAAAGGCCACCTTTTTTTTCCATGAAAATGTTGGCCAAGTGGAGAGCGAAAGTGGTTTGTGGATGTAACTGGAAGGCATTCTTCCATTTCATTCAGAATCTGAACTCAAATGTATTTATGAAGTAAATCAGTATTTTTATTATAAATATAATTGATGAAGAAAAAAATGGGGATTGCAATACTTGGGAGGGTGTTCTTGTACAGTGGAAGGTAAATCGTTTAATCCAATCATTATTAGTTATGTCCGTGCACTGTTTCGGCAAAAGCATTTTAGGTGGCAGGAAAAGCTAAGCGGATTTGTGTATACGTGCTCATTCGCAGCTGAATCACGACGCTTTCGAGCGTCAAAAGGAGGAGTTCGGACTCAGCTCTGTGCTCACTCGAGGATGAAGTAACAGGTTCGAATGGACGGATGGCAGCAAACCTCAGATCCTGTATGTGCAGCTCCCAAAGACTTCCGTCGCTGTTGCTGGTGGCGCCATCGCTGATCTAACTCTACTCCCTCCTCACCCGATAGTGCTCCTCCTCCTCACCTCGCAGGGCCCTCTCCTCCCTTGCCTCCTCCGCCTGCTCTCCTCTCTCCACCGGTTTCCCAAGTTTAGTTGCCGGAGTCTCCTCGTAGCTGCAGGAAGCGTTCATCTCCAGTAGACACAGGAGAAAAGGAAACCTGCCCCGTTTTGAACAATCTGACGTCCCATAAGTTGACTCGACAACCACCAATCCATCAGCGTGTACCAGCATCGACTTGCCATCATCCTTTACTGTCATATGATGACATGACACACGTGTTTAATCGGGGATAGTGACCAACACCCGAGGATATTTTATATATGTAGGACATGTCAAAAGACAAATTTCGTACGCGTCCAATGAGGGCATCATTGGAGTTGAAATTTTTGTTGACCAGCCTATTATTCTTCGTGTGTTGCTTTGATGGAATTGTCGTTCATGCGCAAGGTAAGAACAAAAATGAAGCACATAAGTGCGAAGTTTTGCAAATTTCGAAAAGAAAGTGATTGTCTAAATATTGCTTGCTGCATATAAGCGAACTAAAGTTGAAAGTGTAAAGTGTGTACGAATCAAGGTTTCCGTATGAGGTCAGTATTTGCGTCATCTGGGGAGACATGCGTATTTCACATGTATTTATATCCAGATTAGTATCTACTTTAAAAGAAACCCGAACTCCTTTCATAGATCACTGACTGATGTTTTGGTGAACCCTGTTCGTTTTGCTCGATTACCCATTGACAACTGCTTTTGTTGAGATACGCCCACATAGGCGGAATCACAGAAAGAGCGATATAATAGCAGTAAATGGTCAAATCAAAGTCGCATTCGTCCACTAGCGCATGTGAATGAGGAGAACTGCTATTGCGCAAAGGCAAATATGGATTAAGAGACGCAGTTGTGCACAGATGTTACGATTCAGATATTTGGGGCACATGAAAAATTCTTGACATAATATTTAACGGTAGTGTTAAAACTAGGTTTATTAGAATTTTCAATAGTTATTTTTGCATAAAATTCGAAGATTTAAATGTGATAGAAAAAACGTCTTTCTTCATGGTTACTGTTGTAATCCACATTTATTTTGGGCAGAAATAACGAAGAAAAACGGCATAAGACGCGAGTACAAAATTAACTTGCTTTTGTTTTTGCGAGTCCAAACAAAGAAGTGAAGTAACATAAACAAAATTGATCCGAGGTAATAGTTCACGTAAGCAAAAAATGCAGAGCTATATGTATGCACGTTGGCGCTCTGGAAATATTTGCCAACTATTACACTACATAATAATTGTTCATATTCGATACCACACTATCGTTTTGTAAAAATTATAGGAATTATGTGTGATCGTAGTGGTAGATATTTGACACTGATTTCATTGGGAATGGCTATCGGACATACGTAATTTTCTGAGCTCATGAAAATAATATTAAACAATCTTGTAGCTTTTCTGTTTGGCCATAGTAATTTCAGCAAAGGTAAACTGGAATACTGTGCAATTGCTGCGGTAACCTTTAGGGCATAGCTACCATTTTTTTTACATTATGACCTCGGACTGACTCGGCTTTTTCAGATGTACTGCAGTATGTATCCTGCAGCTTTAAGACTTTCTTATAGGACACCTAGCGACCACATCCTTACATTTTTGGAGTTATATTACTGTGACATTGATACGGATTCGATATGGGTTGGTGAGTGCAAACAGGAAGTGGATGGTAACTGTGTGGAACGAATATATGAGGGAGGCACGTGGGTGCCACGGGACCATTACGAAAATAATATCGTTCGTTTACTTTAAACATTTCAAGAAAAACTTCGTTTATGAGTATGGCCTCGACAGTGTGCACCGGAAGTGACGCAATGGACTGTAATAGCCTTTGGCTTTATCATCTGTTTTGGCATCACCTTCGTGTGGACTATACTTACTGGATGCATGGATGCAATTGGAATACTAACGGATGTTGTTGCATGCTTACTTCTTAAACCGTGACTCCTCCCCACCTACAAGAGCCAATTAATGTTTCCACGGAAGCGGAAATAGGCACCACGCCTAATCAGCACCCAGAGAGCTTCCGGTCCTCTTGTCCTGGCAAAGCGTTCGAATAGGGTGTCTCGCATGCCCTTTAACAATGCTCAGCGACCTAACAAGCAAAGAATGTGAGAGATTGCGATCCAGTCAAATGATTTGTATGAAATTGGACTGGGTATAGTTATTGCCGATATTTAATTTCAAATATGCATTGTGACTGAATGGATATTTAAGTTAGTATTACACAGAACGACCTTATAATTTATACCTACTCACTTTTATTTTGCAGTTCGCATTCATCTCCCTCCATCTTTGAAAGGGATAAATAATGGATTTTGCTGTGCAGAAATGACAGTTTTTGGATTCGACTGTATAAAAAGTCTAATGTTGGGAAATAATCTTCGGTATTTTTCAACATGTAAATACCTAATGGCAAGTGTAGCCTCCCTCTTTGGAGGGGAGAGAAATACTAATACATAAATTTTACATATGTTTTGAAATTTTCATTTCCCTCGATGATATCTTAAAAATACCCATTTTCACCCTCTCCCATGCTGGGTTCCTGTAAGTCTGGTCATATGAACTTTGAAAGGAAGCGATAGACCACAAAAATGATGGCATACATCTATGTTCCATGACAAGTGGACGTCATAGACGACCTTTGGGCTTTCTTTCAAGGCCAAACTGGTTATCACTCTTCAGTTTCCTGGGATAGATGGGTAGTTTGCATTTTAAAATGTATGTAGGTCACAGAATTATGAACACGTTTCTTAAAACATATTCGAATTTAGTGATAAAATGGAGGATTTGTCGTTAGTTTTCCTGCTGCCATATTTTACCACTCAACCAATTATGCCATGCAGTAAAGTGTTGCGGGTCTTGGTTTTCCCATCAGCATTACTGGTTCGGTGACGAATTAAGTATTAAAGAGTAGTAATAACATATAACCACCGCGTAGAATCTGTTTTCAGAGTCAATATGAAATAAGCATTAAAAATTTAATATCGCCCAGAAGATTAACAGTAATTTTGATGCAAGCTGTCAGCAATAACCATACACCCAAACCAAACAACAGTTCTCAATTTAACGAGTCCTGTATTAGCTTGATGCCTTTCGACAAACTAATTTACAATGTTCTGTAATATTTGCTGGGGAAGTAGCATTCGAACTGTGAACTAGAAATTGAGTTCAACCGTATTCCATATCTTCTGACGAATAGTCAGATGGGATGGAAAACGGACCGCACATTATTTTTATTCATAGTTTACTAGTGTTTGCAAACGTAGGCTTGCCCTTCTGCATGGCTAAAAGACGGCAGTCGCATATTGTACTTGTATTTTGCTTACTATGGGATGACGGTGAATGCAACTCAAAAAATTGAAACTCTGCCAACAAATTTCCGGTTGTTCGGAACTTTAGAAGGAGGAAATGTTGCATGGGCGTTGGTTAAGTCGGTCCCTTGGTGTCTCGTATCAGGGCATTCTCGATTTGGAAACGCGGTTGGAAAGTCGGACGCGACGAGTACGGGCAAATGGGTGCCTAGCTTTGGCTCTAAATACGTATGCGTCGCAACTGCTGCCGACATTCCCCATCCCCATCCCCCTCTCCTTTATTCTCGTTTCTGCTCCTTCTCAGCTCAGATACGCTCCCTTGCCTTCCTTTCGCTTCTTGTACACCGCTCCGTCTTCCGCCCTCAGGGGTTCCAGAAATAAAAGATGAATCAAAGAGCAAAGAAAGAAAGAAATTTCGTTTTGACGGGTCACAGATGCTGTGATTACGCTTCTCCACATTGGATTACTGTATTATTCATATTTTTTTAATGTGTGTACCGGCTACTGAGAAAACCCATTTTCCGTATTTCATTAAAATTTTACTAATCTACCGTTGTTACTGCATAAACCCATGCTAGAATGTAGGAACTTATAATTTTGTGAAGTTATAAAAGTAGTCTTAATTATAAATTCTTAACGTGCTTGAATAATTACTGTATGCAAAATTCGTGGACATAATTTCATTGCCGGCGTTAATTCAAGCAGAATTTTATAGAAATTCAAATTTATTCCAGTACAAATGGAAAATATCATCGTAATAAAATGTTAGAGCAATTTGTGGCAAATGAAAATGTAAAAGAACATTATTGCATCCCATTGAATTATCACATTTTATTTTGACAATGAAACCCTACGTAATGAAAGATTAAAATTCAGAACGGGACTATAATGCAACTAACAGTAACAACACTTATTATAAATTTTATGGGAATTTATACTGCGTATCGTGCAACAATTATGCATGAAAACTTCCTTCATCTTGTTATCATACTTGTATCACGAAGGTCACCATGCAGCGAGGAACTTTAAAGTTTTCTCATAGTAAGTGTAACAAATTTAATAAAGCTGCTTTTTTCCATAAATTTACGGTAGTTTTGTTGGCATTTCCCCTGCTTTCACTTCATGCATGGAAATATATTCTCATGAAAGTGAGCCCATAAAAGTCACTGAAATCTGAGGGCAAATAAATCAACCGTATTTTATATTTTTTTGCGTTTATCTATTTTTCAACTGAAAATGAGCTTGCATTTACAAAAATTATGTATGCGTCACTTAATTATAAAAGCCTTTATTACCACTGGAATTATGTGTCGCAATCGCATGTTCATTTGAAATACGCGTAGTTCTTTCTGAGAAGGAAACGACGCAATTCTGGGTCGCATTTTCAAATGTCAACGTACAAATAAAACACGACATAAAGAAGAAAATGGCCGCCTATTGTCCAGAGGAGTTCAATTGACAAAATGAATTTCGTTGCCTACTTCTATCGCCATCTGCGGATTCGCTTCATGAGAAACAATGTATTGTCCACGCTATTTCCCAGTATAATTGACCTCTTATCCCAAGCCGAGCTCATGCAGCGAATCCACCTTCCATAATAGAGAACAAAAGGTGTCTGCTGTACTTGCTTGGATTCGTTTTTCTTTCCTGTTGCTGTATGTTATTCTTTAGGCATGGGGCTACCATACTGTATATATTATTTTCCTCTTGCAAGATTCTAGGTTATCTATGTGTATATTAATGATATATCGAATTTAGTGGGTGGTTCTATCAGGGGTCGGTCACACAAACGATGAGCTCCAAAAATGGGTATCGCCTCACAAAGGAACTGAAAGTTCTGTCATATCCGGTTGCTCAGTAAGAAGAAAGAAGCAACTTCCGTGCATATTTTATTGCGTATATAGCAAGGCTTACTGTGTAATTATTAATACAAAATACAGATGCAGGCGAATTAGAATATCATGTATTCTCTGAATTATTAAAAGATCATTTAATTTTGTCAAGGCAACGCTATAATCGTCATTTTGTGGTTATATAGTATGGATTTCCGATGCCACTGTGCGTTTAAGTAATACTGAACACCATTCTGGTGTCATGTGATTATACTACATTGTACTGGTAGCTGCCAATTTTTAAGCTAAGGAGTATAAACAGCAATACTTTTTTGTTGCGTGTATGACTTACAGGCTTCAAATAAATGATATTGAGCTTTTGTAAAATTTAGCTTGATTTTGGCGTCTGGTGGTGGGTGGTGATTGTACATACTGAAGAAATCGAGTTATACCATCATTATACTCCCCATTCTTGAAAACACTGGCTGACATAAATATGATAAAAATTAACTAGATGGGTACAACCAACTGGAGTACTTTGGTCTTTCGTTTTTCATCATGCATTTAACCGAAGATTTTTTTATGCATTTTTGAGGTAAATCCAATTATGAAGACTTTGTACGGTAAAGCACGTTTCTGCAATAACCACTCACGATACAATAAACCATTATAGAGACAACGTTATTCAGAACAGTATTTCAGATCGCTTAGCAATGCCCGATTTCTAAGATAGGCTCTCATTCGCTCGTTATAAAAGAAATCAACGAAAACCGGCATTTCTGGAAAAAATCTAAAACAATTGCAATATTTACGGACGAATGTCGACCTATATTTAAAAAAATGGGCATTTCTAGGCGATCTAAAATACCGTTCTGAATAACTTTGACGAGCTGTAGAGTTTTCTTTCATCTTGTGTGGTTATAACAGAATCGTGCTTTACCGTACAAAGTCTTCATAATTCGATTTATCTCAAAAATGCATGAAAAAAATCTACGGTTAAATGCATCATGGAAAAACAAATAAATTGCGCTGTGGAAATTTCATATCTGTTAGGAGCAAATTGTTCATGTCCAGAGGATATCGCACCTGTCGCTTTTTGTTATACGAAGTAGTACATATGTTGTTGTTTTTTTCCCATTTTACAACAGAAGGGCGAGCAATCAAAAAAGTCGCGTTGCTTGGAAGTCGTTTTCCCATGCACTTTTCCCATCCCTTTAGTTTGGCCTCCCCAGGCAGACCTTCCTTCATCCTCCACCCTCTTCCTTTCAAAATTGCATTGTGTCGATATTCTGTTTCTGCAACTCTCCATCTGGTCCCGCAAATCCCTGATAACTTGCACATTTCGATACACTTAATCGATGAAATTATTCACGCAAATATTTGTACATCATTATCGCATTTCCTCGTTATGAGTTTCACATTTTCAAAACAATTGGTTGGTTGTGGAGAAATAATTATAATTTCCCTAGTCCGTCTTGGCAAGATAAAACGTTCCATCGATAAACTTTTCCAATTTAATAATTTATTGAAAGAGTTTATGCGGAAGCTAATTAGCTGAAAGTGGCTGCAAAAATTAAATATTTAATTCATCCCCCTATTAATCGATTTGGCTTCTCTTTAGTGTGTGAAACTGCTTGTACGAAATGCTGTTTTATTCTTTGAAGCATCGCAAAGGTGAAGGTGAAGCTTTCATTCCACCTACTCTGCTAAGACACTTCTAAAAAGTTAAAATTTGCTACAATTGTGCTCTAACAATTTTGTTTGCTTTAACCCTAGTTCAATTTAGCATAACGACTTTTAATGAGATCTAACGGTAAACTGAAGTGAATAGTTTAAGCAAAGAAAGGCTTTGCTCTGCCATTGATTAATATTGTGAAAAGTCAACTTCGACTACAAATAGTCAATTCGTCAAACCCTTCTTGATCTTTGCAATATTGTTCGTTAGCGTATGAATTAGTGATGTGAAAACTATTATGTATTACTCTTTTCCTTATCCTTGATCTTGTGAAACTAGACAGTTCAAACAATTTTATGGTTCCATACTTTTTAGAGAGGATACTTGATGAGATTGATGTTCTTTAATCGGAATATCATGAGATCAAGTCAAAACTGTCAGTGATTTTATAATGCATATATTGTTTGCATGCACGCACGTGTTTTGTTCTTTGTGAAACACTTTTTTAGTTTCTTCAATTTTCATGTATCGCATCATAAAAAACTTGCAAGTGATGGAAAATACATTCCAGAGCACTTACCGTAGGGAGGTTGCTTCGACAACGAATCACGTGATGCGCGCATGCGTAATACGCAGCACAACGTCAGAATCACCCTTTGGCGCGCATCTCCAATTTTGGTCGCGTGAGTAATTCGCTAATTTGACTACAAACGAGCCCTAATTCAATTATGTATTGTTCATATCTCTGGTGACGAAATGTGCGCTTAAGCATTCCGTGCCGAACACGATTAAGCCTGCAAAACAATTTCTCATTTTAAAAAAAGATTAGCCGGGAAAACTGCTGTGATGCCGAGCGCGCTGCATCTGCATATATTGGATATGTTGGGGTGAATAATAATATGTGCCTTGCACCGTCTTCAGAAAATATGCTCTTGTCCGAAAATCACTTTGCTATGGGAATGGCATTATCCTCGAATTGTGTCTGTCAAATACAGTGTCTTGTTGATAACATTTCATGTTCTGTTCATACAATTGACGTTCCCCTTCCACGTGTTGTCACAATACAGGAATAATGGAAAGTCTAAAATCACATCAAAAACGAGACGTAAAGAATAGAACTATTATTACACTGGGTGAAATCATCCTCAATTAGAATTGTAGAGAATTTGTTAGGGCCGCGAAGTTTATTTGTGTGAAGATAATGTGAGCTATAAATTTTCCAAAAACGGAAGGTTTGCATTTACAATTTGGTGGTGAAAATTTTATACTGTAAGCGATGGTACTCGCACCTCACACAAGGAAAAAGTTTATTAAGGTATTTAAATAGACACGTACATCACTGCTTCTGACATACCTATGTATACGGAAATAGTCGTGCCAAGCTTCCAAATTTGTACATTTCAATCGCTGAAAGGTTTTTGCACTCTAAAAATGTTAAATTTACGTAAAATATTAAATTCGAAACATTGCAATAAAAATGTTAATTAATTAATAACATTCACCTGGTCTTATGAAATTGCAAATGCTAAGCTAATAGAGCTTACAGTGTTTTATTTGACATTAATTTAAGGGAGCGTTTTGTATTAAAAGTTTTTGTGGCAATCGATGCGTTTGGGAAAATAGCCATTACTGAAGTTTTCCAAATAGGGAGTGAAAGTCGCCATGTGAATCAATGAGCAGAACTCGTTCTGTGGGAAAGTAGTAACTGTCGCTCCCTCCTATTCTTTGCAAAGCTACGTGTTGCCTACCACCTTTTACACCCCGTCATCTCCCCTTCTCGCCTCGCTCACAAGCCTCGTAAAAAATGCACAAATTTTCAATTCCAACCCCGTTTTCTCGCTCAGGCAGCTAAACGTCACGCCAACATCTATGGGTATCTGCGAGTTGTCGTCTTCCTCGGGCGACATAGGAATCGGGAATTATTTGCAAATCTTGCACGCATTTCAAATTTGGGTATGCGGCAAGCATGGCAGTGATGTGCGCCGTATATTTCGGTGGCCAATATTAAGAACTAAATGCACACTCGGCACGTTTTCAAATGGTTCTCGTATGTCTATGGGAATGTAGAAAATATGATGTTGAAATGAGAATTTCAGCGCTTATCATGATATAGAAAGTTTAAAGTCTGAAAACTGGATTAAATGTTTTGCTTGCAGAAAAACCTCGATTAGAGCTGTGTTTGGTGTCCTGGAAAACGTAAACTGTATTTTTTCAGATATTAAGCGTTATATGTTGAAATGATTCAGATCACATTTATTTTTTAACGCGAAATCTACCTGAACATGATGCGAAATGGTGGATTCAAGCCAGCCAATAGGAACACACTGAACCACTCTATCCTTTTAGCGGAAAAGAGTGCGAGGCACAGTAGATGCTAGCCAGCTTGTCGTAGGACCGTACGGAAATCCAGTGACCCTACAGTGTAGGATAAAACAAGATCACACTCGATGTCTTGCGCGCCAAAGCATACAGTGTGGTGTTGGTTAAAATCAATGTGTGCACAATATTTATTACTCTATAACTAATTCAGAGAATGAATTAAATCTATAATAATATCATTTATTAATTAGGGATCATCTATAAAATACGTTCGCTAAAATCGCTGAAATTTGGACCCCTCCAACCCCTTTTGTAACAAAGTTATAACAACTCCCAATACCCCCCTGGGCGAACGTCACGTACAAATAAATGACCCCCCGTCCTTTTTCCGGTAAAATTTGCACAATAAAGTTAATAATAAAGATAATTGAATTTTCTAATGGCTAAAGTTTCAATGTAGTACTATGTGTAAAAAGGAAATTTTGTCCAAACGTTGCAAATATTCGGATTTGCACGGTAATGACAGGAAAAATTGGTGAACGTACACATTATAAAATTATACCCTCTCCCCGTTTTATCGTACATTTTGTCACAATCACTAAAGACCCCTCCCCCTTAAAGCGAACGTATTTTATGGATGATCCCTTATGTATAGCAACCTTACATTGCTGCTGCAGCATAACGCCCTGATTTAAACTGGTAATAGTACGAAAGTATTTTGCCACTAAATTGCCATCGATAATACCATAATCTGCTTTTGTGAAATACGGAAAATTTTTTACTGTTATCTTGTCTATCTTACGTTTAATTAGAAAAAAAACATTGGAATCGCCCATGTATCCTTGCTTTTTTGTACATAGTATGTATGTGATTTTTGCCGCAATGCATTTTGTTTGTAAGGCAACAATTCAGTTTTGTGAATGGCTACGATGTTACAATCCATGCAGGCTATAGAGGCTTCGTGTAATGCAATTGCGCACTGTTCATATTTGGTGGTCACCATCTGCAATGAATTTTTTTAACTCTTGCCAGTGAAAGCTTATGCAGATCTTGGAGGTAGCCATTAATGTGTTTGTATTTTAAACTAATATGTAAATAATTTTAAAATTAAGTTTTGCCTTAAGATATAGCTAAAAATATTTGTCATATTTTTTATAAACAAACGGCAACCTACAAGAGGTCCTCTATAATAAATCTGTTCTACATCGTAATTCATCCACCCATTCCAATAGACTACATGTCAACGGTTACATACATTTTTGGAACCCTTCCTTCGGATTTAAGCAACGTTTGTATCGATTGTAGCACGGCTGCATTCATTTATTCGGAAATGGTAGATTATCAGCATGATATGCATGTGGGATTTCAAGTGAAAGGATTATTAAGGGGTTTGAAAGCCAAGAAGGGTCATCTTGTATGTTGCATAGCGGCGATAATGCCTTCTTCAGACTCTCAATACTTCATCAAGTTCGGTAAATCCAGTTGCATGCTGCATTGCAATTAGCAGATTAAACTACCCATACCCGAATACATTTCACATTCAACATCGTTAAGAAAATTCTTCCTCGTAACTAAAAACTCGTATAACTGCTTAAGTATTTTAATTAACGGAAATTCCGTTACCTAATTTCTATAGAGCTATGGACGACATCACAGCATGGAATTCAAATTTGCCAAGTTTTAATGAAAATGTTGTCAATAATTTATATATTAAAAAATAACGACAAGATAGCTAGTATATTTTACTCCAAAGAAGGGAACGTGGAAGAAAATTAATTTTGAGGCAAGTTATACACATTTTTATTATACAGTATACAAAGTTATTAAGTATATGCTGATCATTGACTATGATTCATCTTCCAAGCTGTAACATATATGCGTAATATTTTGAATTTCTCATATAGGTAAATGTTAACTATAAGTTGGTCGTGGTAAATTCACCTCAAAGTCCCTTTGCAATTTATGTATTCTTTGTTACAGTTTGATAACCATGGTTCAAATAAAATTTATGAAAGTACAAAAAAGTTATCATGCTTTTCTTTAAAGATTTGATGATTACTGGATTTCTAGTAACATGAGCTTTTTTGTAGTTAAGCCAGCGGTTTTTACTTACTCACCTTAGTATTGCGTCGGTGAATTACTACCACTCTTCTACAAAGAAATTACAGTATTTGCATGCCATTCCTGACAATGGCCGTCTAAATTAACTCCTGACATCATATGTATTGTATACAGTATAAGGAAATTGCTGTGATTTTGACATGGTATATAGCATCGAGTTCGGTCATTAATTAAAATATACGACAGACATGACAACAAATTACTGCAGGCAACAAATTAATTACTTTTTACAAACTGATTTTTGTTGTCGCTGTATTCGTCGCGCATTTTGAGATGCGATTCATTAATTTCATGCATGCAAATAGAATGTTGGGGGATAATATTCTACGGGAAAAGTATGTCGAATTATGGAACAAAAGGATAAACTTTCTGCAGAAACTTTCTTGTGTGTTATTAGAGATTGACGGATAATCAACTGCCGAATATTAACATTAATAGTACATAGTGTAGCCAAAAGTAAATGAAGGTTTGTCTATACTCTTAGTGAAACCTGGAAACCTAGGGAAATCGCTGAATGGGGAACACTGAAAGCAATTTATTTATAACATTTTATTTCATTTCGAAATAAAATAATACTACACTTATCCATTTCGTGAGCTGCTCAATCGTCAGCGGGCTTAAAGTCACTGCCGATCTATGTACACTGTACATGCATGAACATAAAAATGCGCGAGTTCGCTATTCTGTTTGCACGTGAATGCAAATGTAGTTTGTTCCGTATTGATGGACACTTGCCACGTAAATAGGATCTCGCTCTATGTTGAAGTGCCTACAGCATGGTGTTAAGCAACACCTTAAATTGGAAATAAAATCAATAAGAACGTTGCATTGCACATAAAGCAAGCATTGCCCCATATGGTAATGTATTATTATACATGCATGGAAGCAAATGACTTTAGGAGGAATTTGGGCCTATATTTTACATACTAATGTGATTTCTTCGCGTGACAATTAAGTGTCATATTTGCAGTTTGATGCAAATATATTTGTGATATTCAAGCGCAATTACCATTTGCAATGTTGAAGTAGAATTTTATACATATGTATAAAAAAAATATTTATTTATAATTTAATGGCACTCGTACACATTGCATACATATGCAAATATCCATGACATATTATACTGCATTGTTCTTCAGCTCTGTAAGAAATTATTCATGCAATGAAGCTGCATGTCTATGGTACCTATAGGGTAATATATGTAGTATAATATTTCTTCGCACATGTTGTTCGATATAAGTATAGGGTAGGGAACTATTCATCATCTTTCAGTGTGAATATGAATGGACAATTGTTAAAAAACATGTCCATATACACATCGCATCACAAACAAACATTATATTTGACATGCACAAGAGGATAATCTTATCATGTTTTGCTTGGTGGTCTGGTGGTACGTTGTAAGTTGGTCGAACCTCTGGCTCGGCTCCAAACGACATGTTCGTAATCTGGCAAGTTCGTTAGCAGATTTTGCAACGATCGTGTCTAATATGGAAATAATAAGTGTACGTGCAGCTTAAATCTTGGTTTACGGCGTTGTGTATTTGGTCGATGGGGACAGCTGTGCGCGCGCCAAACTCTCCCCTCATTGTGCTGGCCACATATGGCACGTGATGCGCACACCGACGATACTATAGCAGAGATGAAGACGCTGCATCTCGGCAAATGTACATAAATGTCCATTCGATTTTTGTTTTCACGCACACTGAATTCTATCCGATCTTTCCATATCTCTTGAGTTGATTCTAGCAAGTGGTTTTATAATGCTGATAGAAAATTAAAGTGACTAAAAGTTCAATGACATATCTAGTACATGAAAAATGGGCAGGCACATGCAGTATGATTGCACAGATTTTACACAGATAATGTGTTTCTTTTATTCTAAAATTGTCCAAGGAAGTTGTATACCGGTATTTTGTTACCATGTACGAGTAAAAATCAATGTACATACCAAAAAAGTTAATTATCTTTGCTGGTCAAGTATAGAGATGTAGTCCGTTTTCCAAGACCTATCGCCGTCCATGTGCTCCCTGCCCATGCCAGTGTCAATATTTCCGTTTGGCTGCTTCCCAGTTACTTCGCTGGACGGTAAAGGGCAAGTGTCATGTTGGTTTTGCTACACCTAATAAAGCTAACGCTGGAAAACCGAATTGTAATTTAGTTTATCAGCGCGCATTGCAGGATTGTATATTCACTATTTGCGGCAAGTTATTTATTAACAAACAGCAATCACATTTCATGAATTGGAAATTTACCAAGCCACACATTCCCTATATTCGATTTTATCGCGCATACCACTCTTCATACTATTAAATTGTCCTATATAGGTAAGTTGCACCAAAGTTTCAAAGTAAAATTTGTCAATTTGGTATAAAATTTTATGTATGCGCCTAGGTTCGCTGAAAGTTACTATTTAGATTACTATCCATGATGCAGTCGCTTTGCTATTGCGTAAAATCGATAATGATAATTTCAGGAATTTGCAAATAACATTAATAATGACTGAAGTTGAGTGCAATTTAATTTTCCATTTGCATTAGACCTACTAAATTATAAAAAAATATTTTCCAGGATAAAGCCGAAGTAGATGTGCTATTGTAGATTTGGGTATGCTGCAGATGCATAAGTTGCACTATAAATATTGCCACGTATACCAAAATTGTAAATGGCTTTATTTGCATCTACTAAACTTATAATAAATACAGTTATTTGGTTTTCAAAAGCGAAATGCTTCCTGACGTATATTCTTGCGCACTCTGAAATAAATTTGGTGCTTGACTATTATTTTTGCCGGTTTTCATTTGTCATATATTCTTCGTGTGAAGCTATGTACATTCATGCCAGTCTAGGTTTGTGATGTGAAGCGTAATACACTGCTTGAAGTTGAAGCTAAGATAATTTACATGCAGATGGAGTGTGTATGTGGTAGATGTCAAAACCCTGTATAGTTTTTGCAAGAGTGAAAATCCTTTTGAATTGCGGTTGTGTTAAGTGCTCCCGTCGCGACGTTAGTGGTTACGCAAACACAATTGAGCGTTTTGTCCAAGCTACAATAAAAACATGCAAACTGTATTTTCCCGTGTGAAGTTCAAGTACGTGGTTCCGCCTTGCTGAATTTTCTCGGCGACTTCGTCTCGTTTATTGGTCTGAATTATTGACAAATTGCTCAAGCCGCATTATTTTGTTGTACGTGTTTTGAAGGCGAATATATAATATTTTCATACGTTTTATTCAGATGTGCGATCAGAACTCAATGCTGTTAAAACAATATGATGCGAATACCAAACTTTCATATCACAAAAACATCATTATCCATTTTATTCTGGAATGTATTATGTCTACCCTACTAAAATCCATCTGGCATTACCAAGGTGTTAATATTTAATATGTTCACGCTATTTTAAAATAGAGACATTCAGATCCAACTTTATTCAGCTCTGGTGTTCATTTCATACAGACCCTGATTATCTTAAATGCATCAATCATGTCGATCTGCGCAGAAGCCTTTATTTTTTAAAGATAAATATGTCTTTCTAGTCATATTAAATTGTCTGCATGCAGCACGAGATAACCATCAACTTAGGTTCCATTGCCCATACTACTCGATGGATTTTTTTACATCATATAGGTATATGCTGTTTTATTTTACTCCACCATTAACCAATATAGAGAATGCATCGAAACATTTGGCCATACCATTTTCCTTAAATTATATCCTACCAAGGTAAAACTGATTATTCAACGATTCCGGAAACCTGTGGAGAAGTGTTCACTGGTAGAACAAAGTTCAACGTAAAATTTCAGTACAGGTTTCGCAATCTCCAATATCGTATAGATCTTGCGACAGAGATCATTATGCAAGGGGCCTGTGATGGGGGGATGCAGGCTTTCTTTTGTGCAGCGCATAATAAAGACTATGTTTACATTTAAAAGATTAAGAAAACCTAACATTATTCATTCTGCGCTTATTTCGTGTTTTCTTCCATAAGTAGGCATACGCTGAAATAAAAATTGTGATTTATTATTTGCTGTCTTCAAGATGATGTAACATAAAAAACTCTCGTCAGTTGTCAATCGAATTTATTTTAACTTTTATTCTTTTCATTTATTGTCTGTTAAAGTGTTGCCGAAAATTATATTAATATTTCGGTTCTTTTGATGGATTGACTTACTTCATCAATTATAACGTCTATTGCCCATCACGAATACTTCCACATCGCCATTTTACTATATATATAATCGAAGCGATTCTTGAAGTTATCATTTTATACTATAGTAAATACCTAAGATGCTCATTGAACGTCTTTTGTAATGCATAGGTGCGGAAAACTCAGAGTCGATTACAGCAACTGTAGGAGAATATGCCGATCTGCCCTGCATTGTCAACGTATTGAAATGTGGCAGTGTGTACAATATCAAGTGGTACAAAAGTGGCTCCAGGGTGTTCATTTCCAAGTCGGATGGAACCGGAAGAAGTGAAGGGGCTTTAGCAGTTCCGGTAATCCGGGCCGATTTTGTCTTCAGAAATGTAACTCATCCTTATCTTCGCATCAAACCCGTTGATATCAATGATGAAGCCGATTACAAGTGCGAAGTCACCTACACAAGTCTCCGTGATGACTGCCCTACAGTCAGTCATGTTAAACTGTCTACAATAGGTATGTGAAAAATAAATAATTATAAAGCATAACGAGTGGAAATTAAACTTTCTGGGTCCGAAAATAACAAAATTCAGACCCAGAATGTGCATGCCATTCATAGAACCGTTCAAAGTTAGGCATGATAGACGCCTCCATCTGAAAAAGATGTCTGGTAGGGAAAGATGCTCACAACAGATATGTGATTATTTTTATGTATTGGAAACACTCGTCTATCGATCACTACCCCCAATAATTGGTTGGATTACTTTGACAGTAATGTGAAAAAAGTGATGCTTTCTATCATTCAGACAAAATATCAGTTGTCTGTGCAACATAAAGCGCAATAAAATTATGCGTAATAACGTCGATGATTAAATGGAACCGGTGTATATCATGAACGCATTATATCTATCTGCTCCTGTCATTCACCTATAATTATCCGCTGTTTTTTTTGTTTTGAGCATACTTGTTTAATAGCCTAAATCGTTTTGTCAAGAATGTTGCATATATGGCAAACGCGATAAAACAAATTCGCATTAAAAAAATGTCATTACCTACGAAATTACTATTATAATTGCTGCGGTTCGTTCACGTCCTTTAATATTCTTTCGCATTAGATGAGGTTTGATGATGTCCTGAATCCTTTCAATGGGGCGTCATGGGCTTAAATTACATGAAGTAATGGATGCCGTTATCTAGAAAGAGAATCGCTACGGATTGTATTGTGCTTTATCTCATTTTTCAGCACGCCCTTCGAGAATAGCTGTGAAAAAATTAGGGGAAACGGAACCTTTGGGGATAAACGAAAATGCTGGACCTTATGATGAAGGTGGTGTAGCCCATCTCACTTGTGAAGCCCGCGGAGCCAAACCAGCTGCAGTGGTATCATGGTGGAATGATACTCAGTTATTGGGAGGAGATTTCACCAAAGAGTTCGAATCTGATCAGACAATTACAAGCAAAAGCAGCATTGAGATTTCTGTCGGACGAGAGGATGTCCTAAGAACCATCGTATGTCGAACAGAACATGAAGCCCTCTCGGCACCAATAAATACTTCAGTAAAGCTCGATGTGTATGGTGAGTAAATTTTGGACGTCTCATTTATAGCTTATAGTATTGGTTTACAATAATAGATTGTATAGGAAATTGTGCAATTCAAAATGGGTTTCATGCGAATTAGGAAAACTTTGGCATAACCGTATGGGATTTATTGAGGCAAGAAAATAAAGCCAATAAATTTACAGCAGAAATATGAAAGATGACATGGGAAATATATTTTTCGAAAATATTTACTTTGAAATATATTTTGTAGGTGAAGCTTGAAATGAGGTGTTAATTAATTCGATGACAGTTAAATAACCCCGTATGTCATGTATAGGCCCCTGCTTCAACAGCCCAAATAGAGTGTCTGCTGAAGCATTTACTGATCAAATTCCGATTTCAGAGGACTTTCCGGGAGTTCACTGATTGCATAAATAATGTAAAATCGGATATAGAGTCGCAATTACTATCATTCATATTGAACCTACGAATAATATATTTCAGTTTGCTTATTTTAATTTATATTTGACAAACTTGATTTCAAATATTTTCAACAGCACATATGAAACATGATGCACAATAGTAATCATTTCCTGGCTATTAAATTATGATGCAACCCTAGTCCATCAACGTCGTATTTTGTATGAAATTAACGAAATAAATCAATAATTTCAGAATGACAATTTTGATCACGCACACAATCTAAGAATGCGTACATGCTTGGTAAAAATATATTACTTTTCAGTGCAAACAGAGTGAACTTTCCTCGGATCGCATTACACAAATGCGCCAAATGGCGCAGTTCACATGTTCATCACCTGGTTCGGTAGATATCTACAAAGTATATGAAAGCTTACAATGATATGTATACATCCTCTGACTATATATACCCATGTAATCTGATTGGGCGATTGCCGGCAACAACACTTGCACCCTAGCTTGACCCTTGGCATGATAAAAGTACATCGTATGTACATACATGTTGACCTTCACTTGGCCGAAAATTGCTAATGTTTCGTGTATGAGGAATTGTGCGCGCCAGTGTGTACTTTTTATTTCTATAATCAGATGTACATGTTGGCCAACTGTATTCACGCTGTCTGGTGACTCACTTCACTTTACGTGTGATATTTTTGAACACAAGCAAACCTGCCCTTGCACATCTCCAATCATTTTTATATTAAATTCCTCCCTTATTTAGTGTGCCATCATTTATAGTTATCCCCACATGCATTGATTGCCTGATATAATAATGATTATGCATACATACCTAAAAATAAATAATCGTATAATTTGCACTCTCTGCGCCGACTTAATGTGCGTTGCATCTGTGTTTGCAAAGTCTGAAAGAAATGGAATTTGTGTTTTATTCAGTGCCTCCTCGAGAGATTGAGCTTGAATTCGACGAGAAACAATTGTACGAAGGCGCAACAGCGAATTTGACTTGTCGAGGTCTGGAGGCCCGCCCAAGAGCCTCGGTGCTTTGGCTGAACGGCACTAAAGTCGTGCAAACGCAACCTGAAACCACCCTAGAGTCTGCAGGAGCTGGTGAACATATTTTCACGGCAGTCAGCGTTTTGAGTTTCGTGGCAAGTCGTTTCGAAAACGGAGAAACTTTCACCTGCCAAGTGGAAAACAACGTCACCAAAAACCTACAACGGGAGCCTCTTAGGAAGTCAATAACACTTAGCGTCTACTGTGAGTATGGCGTTTTAAAGGGTGGCTTGATCTGAAGGTTGTGTGATCGGAATATAGGCTACTTATAAATACTACTGCGAAAAGTACAATTTATATTTCGAGCTGTCCAAAGATGGTGCCATGGGAATGGTCCCAAATTGGGTTTGCGGAGATCAAAAATAGCGTTTTTCTTGTTGCATTCTCTCCCTTCAAGATTTATAAAGATTGTTCAGTTAAAATTAAGTTGTTTTTTCTGATCGTAAAGCTTGGATTTATCAGAAAACGTGTGGCATGTTTATAACCCGAAGCCTCGCCTTGGGACAGTTGTGGGGGGAGGCAATCGTTTTTCTGTCTTCCAAGAGTTTGGTGTTGTGCGGTTACACACGTTGTTGAAATCCATTTCCCATTCGTCGGTGAACAAAATGCACGACCACTCTTGCGTAGTCGATAGGAACAGAAACACGGTTACCCGATATTCAAATATGAAATTTATGCAGTCGATGCATGCGCGCATAACGAAGTTAAGCTGCGTTGCCTTTGAAGGGTACCGTGCACCTAAAATCGGAGAGTTTTATCTTGCCGTGGCCACGCGTTCAACGCCGCAACCACTTTCATTTCGGCTTTTATCTATTTGTAACATTAATAATGCACTAAATTATTGAATTTGTTTCCTTGTCGAATTTGGTGACGTGCGTAACGAGTTTATAAAATCACGTTGCTCGCCGCGCAATGTTTCTCGATGTAAGCCGCCTGACTGGCTAAGACTCTACTTTCTATGCCTCTAGATTTTCAACCGCAGTCATGCCATATTTTGGAGGTGTTTGTAGTTTATATTTCATGAAACGATTCGAAACAAATGAGATTTGGGAACGTACGTACAAGTGGGACGGGAAATTACCTATAAATGTTGCAAAGTCTCACCTCTGGCCGGGGTACGTTTATTAAAATATACGTGGATTTAACTTTTAATAATAAATCAATAATGCTTTGGTTAATTTTGTGCTGCGCTAGTGAATTACCACTATATTCCCAGCATGTTAATCTGAATTAAAGTTTTTTTTTAAATTAATTCTAAAATAAATTTCAAACAAATATCATGGCCACACGTTTTATTTGGGCTGATGTCAGGCAGGCACATGTGAATGACCATGCCACTTTGAAAAAAAAAACAACTTTGCAGGCTGTTGGTAATTTGTTTTAGTGCAAAATTCAAGACCAATTGTCTTGCAGTCAGGCAGACCTGCGAGTGCAGTATAATTTCATTTAACTTGCATAATACAACAAATTCGTTCCATTGTGTGAGGTTATATGTGGCCCTGGAGCTTGACATCATGGAGAAAATTACCTCCGTTATTAGATTATAAACAGTGACGTGAGAATGCGCTCACCTAGCTGGATTAGCAAGTACTATTTTATCACCAATACTGTATAAGCTTTTCAATTCGCGCGGATAACTCTTAGCACAAAACACATGGCCACCTATAAGCATAGGTTTAATTTTAGGGTGTGCATAAGGAGGTACCTTGCAGCACTTGATCTGCTGCAATACGAGTTACTTTTATGCAAGCAGTATGGTAACCTTTGGTTTTTAGGTGATCACTGATCACGTGCGTGAGTACGCAATACTTTTCATTCAAAGTGAATCTGGGTAAATTGTAAGATCGCGAAAATATCTAAAATAAAGAAAATATCGAATTCTTTGCCAATAAAATTCTTCTGACCAATTTCTTATAAAGCAGACATGTATACAACACAAAGTTGAGACACTTAATTGTATAAACCTGAATGAATTTTAGTCTAGAATGATTATTTTGTCCTGATAATACAAAGTTCTAAATCTGCACGATGAATTAGTATGTGTATTTCGCATTTTTATGTGTGATCCGAATGTAAAACTACTTGCGCGATTTTTCTAAAATTACCTGAAATTTGCAGGTATACTTTTAACGTTATTTTAGGGTGGCGTTCGGAATTGAGTAAATGTCAGCTTGCATATAGAAACTATCATAACTTAAAGTTATTGGGCTTTGTATATTGCTGGAAGATATGAGGACGCGTATCCACTCTTGGTATTACTATCTTTATTGCGTTAACTGAAGAATGAAATGCGTTACATTTCCAGGATTTCTTCACTTTTGAGGGTATAAGACAAGCGATGGATGAAAGTTATCATATTTTTAAAATTGCAGATCCTCCCGTGGTAGATTTGAAGCCAGAAGGCGATCTAAAATTGGAAGAAGGCGCTTCCGTGGTTGTCGTTTGCAACTATGAAGCCCATCCGTCAAACCTAACTGGGGTGGCATGGCACAAGGGTGACGCGGTTATAACGGCTCCTGGCGATATGAGTGAAACAACTGGAATTTATCCTCCAGACGCCGAAAACGAAAACGAGACCAGCAACGACGAAGAGGACGAAGATCGGACTGGTGACAATGCACCACGTCTCATCCTCTCTGCCATCACGAGACGTCATACTGGTGTTTACAGATGTGTTCTTGAAAACGCTGCCGGTACAACGGAATCTTCCCAGTTTTTGAATCTTACAGTCATTTGTAAGTAACATTTTACATATTTTCGCTGTTTACACTACAACAACCAAGTTATCATCACATTCATTTCATAATTTCCAATTTGTTTGGTGAATGTATATAGAATTTTTGTTCATCCATACAATTTATCCCTTGCACCGCTTATGCAGACTAATTCCGGAATTTGGATTCGCATTTTATTTTCCATTAATGATATTCATAGTTCAAATATATTTCAAGTAGTATATGTCGATCACCCTGAGGTGATACTGTATGTTGCAATGCAACAATTGGCTCTTCGTTTGCAGATTTTTGCCATTTAAATGTTGTTTTTTTACATGTAGTCTTCCAAAGGGTTACACAAGTCATATAGAATTTATTAAGATGCTACCATTAGACGATTCATCAATTTAGCAAACCTGAAAAGGAAGTTCATCATGGTATATAGGATGAGCTTGCTGGAGAATAAAGCTATATTTTGTTTTTTCCTGATAGCCAACGATATGTTTCTATGTATGTGATAGAAAAATATTTGTGGAAGGAAGGCTTAGCAATAGGTCCGTAAAATATTGATTTCCCAGTAGGATTTGCCATCATCTATAGCTTCCTATCAACAAATTGTTTTTTATGTATAAAAACAAAAGCGTTAGGTTGTTAAGCCATCTCACCAGACCTCAACATAGAGATTTCTTTGACTCTGTCCACAGCTGTGGTGTTAAAAAAATGCACTGGAACAACGACTCTACCAGGAATTGAAAGCACAAATCACAATATCATGTGCAGTAATCTCTCTTTTATCAATTCTATGCGCATGAAAGTGAATTCAGGTCATTAAGAAATAAATTAATTATTAGATCCTCGTGTGTTCTTCTGTTATTACACTGTATATTAATCCATTTATGAATTCAACTGATTAAATAGCACAGTATGTGTATTATATTCGTACTGGACTTAATTACTGTAATTTTCCGTTTGTTTTCTTATATTTTTTACAGATAACCTTTACCAAATATTTGTTAAGCGTAAATTTCGGTTATATTATTAATCGACAATCTTTTCATTTATAAAGTTTACTGAATATTTTGTTCCCGAGTCGAAATTTTAATTCTGTTATGATTCTTATGATTGTTGTAT
>WWPM01005932.1:0-22441 GCA_023279145.1 Glomeris maerens | reverse complement strand
CACGCGCTGGTTCGTGAAGTCCCGTGCGTGCGGGGCGTGCTCACCGATCAACGCCTTCTGGCTGGCGTAGGCCCTGTCCCCGTACACCCGCCGCTCCTCACCGTGCAGCAGGTCTTCCAGCAGATGCTTGTCGTGCACGTTCGCCGCCGTCACCGCTGCGCTGTGCGCCAGTCCCGTCCGGCTGTCCACTCCGATGTGCAGCTTCATCCCGAAGTACCACTGCTGTCCCTTGCGGGTCTGATGCATGTCCGGGTCGCGTGCCCTGTCGGCGTTCTTCGTCGAACTGGGCGCGGCAATGAGCGTCGCGTCCACGATCGTTCCGGTGCCCACCTTCAGGCCACGGGCCTGCAACTGTGCACTCATGCAACGGCATCCTCGACCGGGAAGGGAACGACAGGCTTGAACACGCCCGTTTTACTTATTGTTCGGCGAAGGTCGAAGCGCGCCAGCGCTTCTACAACGTCCAGATCGGAAAGGCCGTAACGCGAGAATTCGACTTCATGCCACTCTGGCCGGTTAACGCGAACGGAGTAGAGGTATTCGTCATTGACCTTGCCCGTGGCCTTGTCGCGTCGCTGGGAATACCCGGACAAGATCACCTGCCGTGTTTCTGGTAATGCAGCGAAAGCCTCACCGATGATGCGGAATCCAATGCTGTGGATGTGCCGCATGTAAAGGCGTTGCACCTGTGTCGGAGACACATCCTTGACCGACAGCTTCAATCCGCGCGTGGGAACTCCCGCCGTTTTACTCGGCATGTCCTCGATTTCGGGCAAGTCAACGTCAATGTAAACAGTGCGCCCGCCATCGATGAGTTCAGCAGCAACGAGCGTTTCCCGAGGCCACGCTATGTCTTGCAGCGTTTCTTCAAGGTGCGCTTCCATCGCCTCGGGATCGGTGTAGATCAGTTCTTCGATATGGTGCCGTCGTTTCGCCTCTGTCTCCCGATGCTTGGCGAATTGCGCCTCCCACGCATCTACGTGCTTTTGGTGGCGCATAGCGGCCTGCCTATTCTCGTCCTCGATGCGTTGCCGCTTCGACGCGAAGAACTTGGCAAAGAAGCCCGGAACTTTCGGCTTCGGTTCGTCAGGGCACTGCACGTCATATTCGCGAGCAATAAAGACAGGTCGTTTCGTAGGATCAGGCGTTTCGTGGTGTAGGTTGCCGATAGCTTCGATCTGTGCGTTGATCTCATCGCATTTGCGTTGAATCAAGCCTCTTATGGCGTCGGCGTTCTGCTTCTTCGCAAGCTCCCCCCATTGCGCGGGGAGCGAATTGCCCGCTTGGTCTTGGAAATACAGTTCGCCATCGTCGGTCACACCGATGCGTGCCGATATTTCCACTACCTGCGGCTGTGACCTCGATGGCGCAGGGCGTGGACCAGACAGCTTGCTTCGTGACGAGATGCCGGTGCCAGGAATGCCGACGTTGCCATAGACGCCGCGTTTGCCGACGCTGACCGATGCGCCGCGCGGGCCGAAACTGAAACTTGTGCCGCTACCGCTCAAGTTCATTCGCACGCCCGGTGCGAGCTTGAATGATTTACGAAAGCGAATCCCCATGGGTGCGTCCCCAGCGCCTGCTATTCGCTTGAGTCTAGCGATTGGTGCGACGTGCTGGGGAACATAAATCGTTTGCGCTGGCGGGCCGACTGGCGACGCCGACCGCAGCCCGCCACGGGCCGCAGGAGCGCCCCAGCGCGCACTGGGCGAACTGCCCCGCCCGACGCAGCCGGGTAGGGTCGCCCGACTCGGGCCACAGTCGTGCCATAGCGCCGCGTAGGGGCTGTGCCGTCGCTGGCCAAAACCCACAAAAAAGAAAGCCCCACAATGGCTAAAACCGTTGTGGGGCTTACTTCTCGCTGCGCTTCGGACTGCCACCTAAGTGGTGGCCGGGGAGGGAATCGAACCCCCGACACGGGGATTTTCAATCCCCTGCTCTACCAACTGAGCTACCCGGCCATTCCGCGACGGTCAGGCCGTGCGAGGAGCGGAATGATACGGATCGGGGGCGGGCATGGCAAGACGGATGTACGCTGAATGGGTTTGTCAGCCGTTGCGGTGGTGTGCGGTGTCGGGCATTTCTTCCACAGGCGGGCTGAGGGCGGGTCTCAGGTTTCCGGGGCGATGTAGCCGGCAGGTTTGGCTGCACCGTCGCCAAACAGGAATTTCTCCATCTCGCCCTCGAGGAAGGCGCGGTGCTTGGGATCGAGCGGCGACAGCCGGTTCTCGTTGATCAGCATGGTCTGGTGCGCCAGCCACGCCGCCCAGGCGGGTTTTCCGATGTGGGCGAAGAGGCGCTTGCCCAGTTCGCCGGGCCACGGCACGAAATCGAGACCCTCGGTTTCGCGCTTTTCGTATTCGCAGTAGACGTTTCGGGGCATGGCTCAGGGGTCCCAGGTGCGGGCTTCCAGCAGTTTGCGGATCGGTGCGGGGATGCCGATCGCGCTGAGTTCCTCACGTGCGATCCAGCGCAGGTCGTCATTGTCGTCGATCCGGTCGCGCAGCGCGGTGCCGCCGCGCCAGCGCAGTGGTTGCAGTTGCAGCTTGTAGTGGCTAAAGGCGTGGTCGATAACGGGCAGTTTCTGCGCGTTCGAATAATGGCCCGTAAGGTGCTGCTGGAACCAGTCCTGCGCCAGCGTATCGTCCTCGGCCTGTGGCAGGGTCCATAACGATGCCCAGATGCCGCTCGGCGGTCGCCGTTGCAACAGGATGCGGCCGTCGCGGTCTTCGGCCCACAGCACGTGTGCGTACTTCTGCGGTGGTGTCTTGCTGGGCTTGGGGGTGGGCAGTTCGGCGATGCGGCCTTGGCGGCGGGCGATGCAGTCATCCTGTATGGGGCACAACACGCACGCCGGCTCGGCACGCGTGCACAGCGTGGCACCCAGGTCCATTTGTGCCTGGGTGTAATCGGCCATCCGCAGAGGCGGCAACTGTGCGCGTGCAACGTGCGCCTCGGCCAGCGACCAGAGCTTCTTCTCGATTGCAGGCAGGCCGGGGTAGCCGTCGATGCCGTGGTAGCGGGTGAGTACGCGCTTGACGTTACCGTCGAGTATCGCGCAACACTCACCCCACGCCTGCGAGGCGATGGCCGCGGCGGTACTGCGGCCGATGCCGGGCAGGGCGGTGAGTGCGGCCAGATCGCGTGGCAGTTCGCCATCGTGCAGTTCGACGCAGCGTTTTGCCGCCGCATGCAGGTTGCGTGCGCGGGCGTAGTAGCCCAGGCCCGACCATAGTGCGAGCACGTCGTCGAGCGGTGCTGCGGCGAGGTCACGCAACGTCGGCAGCGCGGCCACGAAACGCTCGAAGTAAGGCGCGGCGGTCTTGACTTGGGTTTGTTGCAACATGATCTCCGACAGCCACACCCGATACGGTGAGCGCGGGTGCTGCCAGGGCAGGTCATGGCGGCCGCTGACATCGAACCAGGCAAGCAGGCGCGTGGTGAACGAGTCCACGGATGCAGCGGTGCTCACGGCGTCATCGCCTCACCTGGGGAGGGTGCGAAATCAACCTCGACGCCTTCCAGTGTCGCACCGGCAATCTGGAGCTTCGGCGTCGTCAGGCGCCCGGCCAAGGGTGGCAGCGGTGTGCCCTGCTCGATGGTGTCGATCCACGCCAGCAGTTCCGGTAGACGGAAGCGCCCATCGAAGTAGGTGGCATCGCGCTGCAACTGCAGTGCACCGGTGTCGGATAAATCGGCGCGGCCATGATATTCGTACTTGAACGGCAGCGCCGACACCGATGATTCCAGCGGTTCCGGCAGTGCCGGCCAGGCCTTGGGCCAGTCGGCGATCAGGCCATCGAGGTGCAACGTCAACGCGTCGCCCAACGCGAATCCCCCCCACGCATGCATACTGGGCATGGCCTCGCGTCCGCGTAGAGCAAAGCCGAGCGGTGTCAGCGTCACTTCGCCCGAATGCAGGCGCAGTGGGCCAGCCAACCCAAACACGAACGGCAATACCGTTTCGCCGTTGCGATAGCGCGCGACAACGCCCAGGCGGATGAGGTCGATACCCATGCCGTCGTTGCCGTCGCGTACGCGCCCGGATAGCGTCAGCCGCATCGGTAGCGACCAATGTGAGGATTCGACGCCGACATTGCCGTTCAGGCCCAGGCCCGCGTTGATGGCGAAGCCGGTCAGTGCCGCATCAAGGTTGAACGGCACGGCGGTGATGCCGCTGCTGAAACGTCCGCGCAGGTGTGCGGTCAGGGCGCGGTCGGGATACAGCACGGGCAGATCGATGTCGAGCGCATCGACCGACCAGCCGTCGCCGATGATGCGGCCGCGCAGCAGGCGCATGCCGTGGGTCAGGATCGGGACGCGCGTCTTCGATGGCGGACGCGTGGCCAGCCAGCGCTGCAGTGATGCCAGGTCCAGTTGTGGTGCGTCCAGTTCGATGCGATGGATGGTCAGGTCGTCGCCGGCAGCGCGGATGGTGGTCCATGGCAGTTCGAGCTGGATACGTTCGGCACGCAGCAGTGGTGTGGATGTGCCGGGTTGGCGGGCGACGACATCTCGAAGCAGCAGCATCGGTGTGCCGCGCAGCCGGTATTCGCTGGTGCTGGCCGCGCTGATCTCCAGGCCGAGCGCAGCGCCTGTCTGGGAGAGTATCCATCCGGTGATGCGGCCGGGTTGCCCGGCCCAACGCAATGCGAGCACAAGCAGGACGCATACCACCACCAGCACGATGAGCAGGGCATTGCGGTGGCGCGAAGGGTGACGCGGGATGGCGGGTTCCAGCGCGGCCATGCGGGGCGTCAGGTGCTCAGTGACTCGGGCAGGATGGCGTCGACGAAGGCCTCGGCATCGAACACGCGTAGATCCTCCGGACGTTCGCCGATTCCGGCGAATCGGATCGGGATACCGAACTCGCGTGCGAGTGCGAACACCACGCCGCCCTTGGCGGTGCCGTCGAGCTTGGTCACGACCAGGCCGGTTACGCCGACCGCGGCATGGAACTGGCGCAGCTGCGACAGGGCGTTCTGTCCGGTGGTGCCGTCGATCACCATCAGGACCTCGTGCGGTGCGTTGACGTCGATCTTCTGGAGCACACGCTTGATCTTGCCCAATTCCGCCATCAGGCCCTGCTGGGTATGCAGGCGGCCGGCGGTGTCGGCGATCAGCACCTGCGTGCCGCGAGCCTTGGCGGCTTGCAGGGCATCGAAGGCGACCGAAGCGGCGTCGGCGTTCTGGCCCTGGGCGACGACCGGCACGCCGTTACGATCACCCCATGCCTGCAACTGTGCGACAGCGGCGGCGCGGAAGGTGTCGCCGGCCGCCAGCATCAGTGGGCGGTTTTCGTCCTTGAAGCGCTTGGCAAGCTTGCCGATCGTGGTGGTCTTGCCGACGCCGTTGACGCCGACGGTGAGCAGCACGAACGGCTTGGCCTGGGCGTCGATCTGCAGCGGCTGCGCGACCGGTTGCAGCATCGCCAGCAGGTCCGTGCGCAACGCCGCCAGCAATGCGCGGGCATCGGCGAACTCGCGCGCCTTCATGCGCTTGCGCAGCGACTCGATCAGCTCGGTGGTCGCACCGACGCCGACATCGGCGGTGATCAGCGTGGTCTCGATCTCGTCGAGCAGGTCGTTATCGAGCTTGGGGTTGCGCGAGAACAGGCCGTTGAAGCTGCGCGCGAAGCCGCTGCTACGCAGACGCTCGCGCCAGCCGGTCTTGCCGGGTGCGGCGGGTGCGGCTACAGGGCGGTCGGCGAAGACGGTTTCGGCCGGGAGCGAAGGCTGCGGGGTCGATGCGATGGCCGCCATTTGGAGCGGTTCCATATCCAGTGCGGCGGCGATGATCTCAGCCGGAACCGGCTCGGGTTCGCGATGCTCGGACGATGCGTCGGTGACGGGTCCGTCGACGAGCACCTCGTCTTCAAACTGCGTGGGAAAAGCCGCCGCAAGTTCCTCGGCGCTGTAAGCCTCCTCGCTGGGGCCTGGCTTTGCCGCTTCGGCTGAAGTCTGAGGTTTCTTGCGGCGGAAAAAACTGAGCATCGAGGGTAGTGTCGGGAATGCGCGAGAATGCACACATGCTAGCACCGGCCCCCTTCCGACTCCGATGAACAGATCACCACGACATCCTCCCAGCGTCGCCATGCCGGACAACTCGACCGCGGGCAAGGTGCGCCTGATCGGTGGGCGCTGGCGCGGCACGCGGTTGAGCGTGCCGGCCGTGGCCGGTCTGCGGCCGACCTCCGACCGGGTGCGTGAGACTCTGTTCAATTGGTTGATGCCGATACTGCCGGGCGCCCGCGTGCTGGATGTGTTCGCTGGCAGTGGCGCGTTGGGCATGGAGGCGCTTTCGCGCGGAGCCGCCAGTGCGGTGCTGGTCGAGCGCGACCCGGGCCTGGCCGACGCTCTGCGCGCACTGGCCGCGCGCTTGCCTGGCGGAGAGGCGGCAACGATCATCCAAGGCGACGCTCTATCGTGGCTGACGGGGCAGACCGAGGCCGGTTTCGACTTGGCCTTCCTCGACCCGCCTTTTGCCGCCAGCCTGTGGGATAAGGCGTTGCCGCTGGTCCTGCCCACGCTCAAGCCCGACGCCTGGCTGTACATCGAGGCGCCGCATGACGTCGCGCCGCAATTGCCGCCAGCCTGGCGCCTGTACCGGGAAGGGCGGACACGGGAGGTGCGTTTTGCCCTCTATCGGCGTGCTGCGCTGCGTCCGTAGGTGCCAGCCGCTGGCGACCGGGCGACCTCGCTACTACGGGTGACTGGCTACTACGGGCGACTGTTACACTTCGACCACCTGTCGACGATCCGAATGACCGTGGCCCGAAACCGAATCGCCGTATACCCCGGCACCTTCGACCCGATCACCAATGGCCATATCGATCTGGTCGACCGTGCCGCGCCGCTGTTTGAGCGATTGATCATCGGTGTCGCCGAAAGCCCGGGCAAGGGTCCGGCATTGCCGCTGGATCTGCGCGTCGATCTGGCGCGAAAGGCGGTTGCCCGCCACGCCAATGTCGAGGTTCGTGGATTCGACAGCCTGCTGGCGCACTTCGTCGATCAGGTCGGTGGTGGCGTGCTGCTGCGCGGGCTGCGCGCGGTGTCGGACTTCGAGTACGAGTTCCAACTGGCCAGCATGAATCGCCATCTGATTCCGGACGTTGAGACGCTGTTCCTGACGCCTGCCGAGCAGTACGGTTTCATTTCCTCGTCGCTGGTGCGCGAGATCTCCCGCCTGGGTGGCGATGTCTCGGGTTTCGTGCCGCCGGCGGTAGCCGCAGCGTTGCAGGCGCAATGGCAGCGCAATCACCGTTGATCGGCTGCAGCCGCGTCCGAGAGATGCAATCAACGCATCCAGATGCTTCACCAGTTCCATCATTCACATAAACCCAAGACACCGAAGAGAACCCCGATGAAGACCACCCCCCGCCTGCTGCTGCTTGCCTGCCTGTCGATGCCGCTATTGGTTGCCTGCAACAAGGGCGATGACAAGGCCGTGGCCGTCGCCGAAGCGCCGCTGACCGCGCCGGCAACCAATGACAGCTCTGCCTGGGATACCTATTTGACTGAAGTGGTGAAGCGCAATGTCGAAGGCGCCACCAGCGTTTACCTGTACACCCTGCCGGACCCGGTCGGTGCCGGCTTTGAGGGTGAGTACGCTCGCCAGCTCGAGAAGGCGCAGGGCGATATCGCCCGCGGTGGTGTCGAAGGCACGCTGCTGGCCTTCGGCTCGCAGAACTCGGCCAAGTCGGCTGATCTGGCCATCGCCTCGTTCGCCCAGGCCCAGCCGGGCACGATGAAGGGCGTGCGTCTGATGTTCATCGGCGCCAGTGCCGACAGCGAGCGCGTCAAGGCCGCCGTCGAGCCATCGGGTGCGAAGTTCGAGTTCATCGAAGCCAAGTGACGATTCGACGCGGGGCCGCATCGCGGCCCCGCCTTTGTCGAATCGTCATCCCGCGAAGGCGGGGATCCAAGGATGTTGCTTTTGACGTTTGCGGCGTGCATATCAAGAGCCAGAGTTCTTGGATGGCGCTGCCCTTTGGCAGCCCAATAGCCCCGCCTTCGCGGGAACGACGAATCCTCCCCCCATGTCCCTCAAGATCAACGAGTTCTGCGTCAACTGCGATGTCTGTGAGCCGGCCTGCCCCAACCAGGCGATTTCGCAGGGCCAGACCATCTACGTGATCGACCCGGCGCGCTGCACCGAATGCGTCGGCCATTTCGACGAACCGCAGTGCGTGGTCGTCTGTCCCGTCGAGTGCATCGACCCCGACGCGGACCACCCTGAATCCAATGAACAGCTACTGGCCAAGCTCGCGCGCCTGCAGCAGGAGCTGAAATGATGTGTCAAGCGTTGCGTTCGCTGGTGAGCGCCAGTGTGTTGTCCGCCGGTCTCCTGCTCACCGCGACACTGCCGCTTCACGCAGCGCAGAATGCCGCCAGGCCCGCCGGCCATCCGCCGGGTGTGGCCATCGCCAGTGCCCACGCGCTGGCCACCGATGCCGGCATGGAGGTGATCCGCGCCGGCGGCAACGCCTTCGACGCCGCGGTCGCGGTGTCGGCCACGCTGGCCGTGGTCGAGCCGATCAGCTCGGGCATCGGCGGCGGCGGTTTCTTCCTGCTGCACGATGCAAAGAACGGCAAGGATGTGTTCGTTGATGCGCGCGAAACCGCGCCCGCCGCGGCAACCCCGGCGGCGTATCTCGACGACAAGGGAGAGTTGGATCGTGACCGCGCCACCAATGGCCCGTGGTCGGCCGGTATCCCGGGCCTGCCGGCGGCGCTGGTGCATGTCTCGGGGAAGTACGGCCGATTGCCGCTGAAGACGACGTTGGCGCCGGCGATTCGCATTGCGCGCGAAGGCTTCGAGGTATACCCGCGCCTGGAACGCGGATACGGCAGCCGGCGCGAGGTCATGGAGCGCTATCGCGGCACGCGTGAGGTATTTCTTGCCGATGGCAGCGCGCCCAAAGCCGGCGAGATACTCAAGCAGCCGGACCTGGCGCGCACGCTGGAGCTGTTGGCGGCAAAGGGCTTCGACGGCTTCTATCGCGGCGAAGTGGCAGACAGGTTGCTGGCAGCGGTGAAGGAGGAAGGCGGGCAATGGCGCGCCGAGGAGCTGGCGGGCTATCGCGTCAAGGAACGCGAGCCGCTGCACTTCCAGTACCGCGACTGGACCGTCACCACCGCGCCGCCGCCGTCGTCGGGTGGCGTGGCGCTGGCGGAGATGCTGCAGATGCTGGCGGGCTGGGATCTGTCCAAACTCGATCAGGCCCATCGCACCCACCTGATCACCGAGGCGATGCGCCGCGCATTCCGCGACCGCACGATCTATCTGGGTGATCCGGATTTCGTGACGATGCCGCTGGCGCGGCTGACCAGCCTCGACTACGCCGCCGGCCTGCGCGCGACCATCCACCCGGAGAAGGCCACGCCCAGCGATCTGCTGCCGGGCCAGCCGGCACCACTGGAAGATGACGAGACCACGCACTTCTCGATCATTGATGCCGAGGGCAATCGCGTTTCGACCACGCAGACGGTGAACCTGTTGTACGGCTCGGGCATGGTCGCGCCGGGCACTGGCGTACTGCTCAACAACGAGATGGACGACTTCGCCCTGCGTCCGGGCACGCCCAACGCCTTCGGTGTGATGGGCTTCGCCGCCAATGCACCGGCAGCGGGCAAACGCATGCTCAGTTCGATGACGCCGAGCTTCATCGAATCCCAGGACAAACTGGCTGTGATCGGCGCGCCCGGAGGCAGCCGCATCATCACCGAAGTGCTGCTGGGCATCCTCGGCTACGACGCCGGCCTGGGCGCGCAGGAAGTCGCAGCGCTGCCGCGCATCCACCACCAGTGGATGCCGGACGCGATTTCCGCCGAGAAGGGCACGCTGAACGCACAGACGGTGACGGCGCTGGAGGCGATGGGGCACAAGGTCAATGCCAGCGAGAACACCTGGGGCAACCTGCAGACGGTGTCCTGGGACAAGCGCAGCAACGTGCTGGAAGCGGGCACCGACCCGCGCAACCCGGTCGGCAAGGGCGCGGTGTCCAACGTGTCTGGCGCCACACGGTGACGGGAAATCCAATAAGCATGCAGATCACTGAAAACACGGTTACCGAATCGCTGTTGCGGCACCTGGCGGGAGACAAGGCGTTTGTGCGCGGTGAGGAGTACGCACGTTCGGAAAGGGTCGAGCTGGAACGCGTCGATGATTGCCACCTTGCCGCCTCGGTGCACGGCAGCTTCACATACCAGACCCGGTTGGAATGGCTCAATGGCGAGCTGCGAGGCGAGTGCAACTGTCCTGTCGGCAGCGACGGTTTGTTCTGCAAGCACCAGGTGGCGGCGGCTTTGTGTTGGGCCAGCATGCCTGCCGATGATGACGTGGTCGCTTCGCCTAGTCGCAACTCCAGTCGGCGCGGAAAAGGTGGCAAGGCGGTGCCCAGCGACGACACGGTTCTAAAAAACTGGTTACACGGCCTGGACGGTGCTGCGCTTGCTGCCATCGTGATGGATCTGGCCGGCCGCGATCCGGACTGCCGGCGTCAATTGCTGGCGCGTGCACGATTTGCTACGACTGCACCTAAGCACTGGCGCAAGGCGATTGGGGATCTCATCGGGCGCCCGCGCTTTCTTGACTATGGAAGCTGCCGCATCTATGCGCGCAGGCTCGATACGCTATCGGAAATATTGCGTTTTGCCGTGGTACGCGATCCAGTCACATCGGAGGAACTGGCTGATTACGCGTTACATCGCCTGTTCTCAATCTACGGACAAAGCGACGATTCTTCCGGCGCCCTGGGGGCGGTGCTGCAAGACATTGGGGACATCCATCGCCAAGCCGTTGAAGCCTGTGCTCCCGAATCGGGGGCATTCGCCAAGCGCTATCTCAAGCTGCGCCTAGCTGACAGCTGGGGCATGGTCGCCGTTGTCGCCGCCTTCAACGAGGTGCTGGGTAGCAAGGGCATCGCCACGCTGGAGCGGCTGACCCAAGCGCACCTCGATGAGTTGCCGTTGCCGGAAGCCGGTAGGGGTTGGGATGAAAACGCCAGCCAGCGGTTCACCCTCCAGAAACTGCTTGAAGAGTTGGCCCATTTCGGCGGCGATGTGGATGGTGTCATTGCACGCAAGGTGCAGGCGATCACTGGGCCGAGGAACTATCTGGATCTGGCGGCATTTTGTCGCCAGCACGGACGCGATCGACAAGCGCACGAGTGGCTGGAGCGTGGATTGGCCGCGTTTGCCGGTGACGAGGTATTGCTTGATGCGCTGGCGCAATCGTATCTGCGCGAAGGCTTCCCGGAGGATGCGCTGCCTCTGCGCTGGCGCGCCTTCCAGCAAGGGCCGGGCAAGGACACCTATCTGGCGCTGCGCGAGTCGGCCAATACGATGGGCGTGTGGGATGAATGGAGGGAAAAGGCACTGGCGCACGTCCAGCAGATGGAATGCCCTGGCTGGCAGTCGCGCGAGGATATGCGCGTTGGGCTGATGTTGGCCGAAGGCAACCTGGCCGAGGCATGGCGCATTGCCCGTGATAGCCGGCTTACGACCTCGACCTGGGCGCAATTGGCGCCACTGCTGGAGGCGACCGAGCCCGAAGGTGCACTGCGCGCGTATCGCGTCCTGGTACCGATAGCGGTGGATCTGGGCAACCGGCAAGGCTACTTGCGTGCCTTGGGCTGGCTGCGGCCCATGTCGCAATTGCATCAGCGACTGGGGACCGGGCAGGATTTCAAAGAGTATCTGAGCGGCCTGCGGCAGACCTATCGAGCCAAGCGCAGCTTCATTGCGCTGATGGACGAGTTTTCCCAATCGTCAGGGCAGCGGGGCGGTGCCTGACGGACCATTACGGCATCAATTTCCGTGTCGCGCACCTGACGCGGGCCGGGTTACCCTAGCCCGATGAAACTCTGGTCAATCCTCGGCAACAGCCAGAAACTCGATGGTGGCGCGATGTTTGGCAATGCGCCGCGCGCGATGTGGTCCCAGTGGTCCGCGCCCGACGAGCACAACCGTATCGAACTGGCCTGCCGCGCGCTGCTGGCCAGCCCACTTGCCGGCAAGACCGTGTTGTTCGAGACCGGTATCGGTGCGTTCTTCGAGCCCAAGCTGCGCGAGCGCTACGGCGTGGTCGAAGACCGGCACGTGCTGGTGCAGTCCCTCGCCGCGGCCGGTTTTGCTCCGGAGGATGTCGAAGTGGTGGTGCTGTCGCATCTGCACTTCGACCATGCCGGCGGACTGCTTGCGCCATGGCAGGAGGGCGAGGCGCCGAAGCTGCTGTTCCCCCATGCGACCTATGTCGTGGGCCGCGAGCATTACCAGCGCGCGCTGCATCCGCATCCACGCGATCGCGCCAGCTTCATTCCCGAACTGCCCGGCCTGCTCGAAGCCACCGGTCGCCTCGAACTGGTCGATGGCGAGTACTCGCGCACGCTGGGGCAGGCCGTGCGTTTCCACTACAGCGATGGCCATACGCCCGGACTGATGCTGGCCGAGATCGTCGGCCCCGACCAAGTGGACGGTGAGCCCCACGGCGGCGTGGTGTTCTGCGCCGATCTGATTCCGGGCCGGCCGTGGGTGCACGTGCCGATCACAATGGGTTACGACCGCAATGCCGAGTTGCTGATCGACGAGAAGAAGGCCTTCCTCGCCGACAAGCTGCGCCGCAACGTGCATCTGTTCTTCACCCACGATCCGCAGTGTGCGCTGGCGCAGGTCACCCGGGACGACAAGGGCAAGTTCGGCACGGCCCATGAGGTGGCCGAACTGCAGGCGAGGGCGCTGGGCGCATGATGCCGCTCAGGGCGACAGCCTGCCTGTCGCTGGCCTGCGTGCTCGCCACGGGCATGGCTTGGGCGCAGCCTGCGGTGGTCGATGATTCGCTCGATTCGCCAAAACCCGGCAAGGCGCTGTGGGACCGTGATTTTGGCGTCGGCACGCATGGCTTTGGCTTGGATAGAAAGGTCGAAATGTACCAGTGGCGTGCCAGCCGCGATGGCTACGCGCGCGTGTGGAACACCGCTGCGATCGACTCGTCGCAGTTCGCAGCCGGGCATGCCAATCCGAAGAAGCTGCCGCTGGACAATCGCCGCTGGTGGGCCGGTGATGCAACGCTGGAAGGCAAGCCGATTGATCTGGCGGTGCTGCAGACGCTAGGTCAATGGCGCGTGTTTCGACCTAATTTTTCGCGGTTGCCGGTGAATCTGGCGGCGTCGTTCCAGCCCGAAGGCGACGGCCTGGGCAGCGCCGAGAATCCACTCGATCCGCAGATCGGCGATATCCGCATTACCTGGCGCGAGTTGAGCCTGCCGCCGCTGGAAGGCAAGGTGGAACTTCGCGGCGATCGTTGGGTATTGCTGCCGGAAGCTGCCGCACAGGCACTGAGTGCGGAACGTGCATCCACGGTGGTGGAATTGCCACCGGGGACGGACCAGCGGCTGCTGCCATGGTTGCTGGGCGCTGTGGCGGTGCTGCTCGGCGCGGCGCTGGCGTGGCGGCGCATGCGGCGCGGACAAGATTGACCACTAGCGTCTCATCCCACCGTCATCCCCGTGCATGCCGGGATCCAGGTGCTACCTTTGCGTACCTCATCGTCGTCATCCCGGCGAAAGCCGGGATCCATTCGCTTTTGGCTACGCGGCACGTCCATGATTCCCGCCTTCGCGTGGGGATGAGAGAAGTTCTCAACCGTTGTGCCGCGTGCCGAAGATCTTGTCACCGGCGTCACCCAGACCCGGCAGTATGTAGCCGACGTCGTTGAGGCGGTCGTCGATGGAGGCGGTAAACACCTCGACGTCGGGGTGGCGACTCCCCAGCACGCGCAGCCCTTCCGGCGCGGCCACCAGGAACAGTCCCTTGATGCGCTTGCAGCCTGCCGCCTTGAGCATGTCGACGGTGGCGACCAGCGTGCCGCCGGTGGCCAGCATCGGGTCGAGAATCAGCGCCGTGCGTTCGTCCATGCGACCCGTGAGCTTCTCGTAGTAGCCGACCGGTTCGAGTGTGAGCTCATCGCGCTGAAGCCCGACCACGCCGACCTTGGCGGCGGGAATCAGCTCGAGCACGCCCGGTAGCATGCCCAGGCCCGCGCGCAGGATCGGCACCAGGGTCACCTTCGCCCCCTTGATGCGATGTGTCCTCACCGGCCCAGCCCAGCCTTCGACCGTGACTTCCTCGGTTTCCAGGTCTGCAGTGGCCTCGTAGGTGAGCAGGGTGGCCACCTCGGAGGCCAGTTCGCGGAATTCTTTGGTACTGATGCCGGTCTGGCGCATCAGGCCGAGCTTGTGTTGCACCAGCGGGTGCCGTACTTCGATGATCTTCATCGCACAAGCCTAGCGCAGCCGGCTGTGTTGGGGCATGTCCGGTCACTGGGTGGGTCGCCTACACGTTCCCGTTCGTATGGGCGGGCGAATATGGCCGGCGTCCGGCAGGGAATGCCGAAGGAGTCTCATGAACAATCCGGCCGTTACCTACGAACGTGAAAAGGTTCCGGTGCTGTTTCACCCTTGGGCCGGTGTGCTGCTCGACCTCGCGCAACCCGTGCACGGGGAGCATGTGCTCGATCTCGCCTGTGGTACTGGCATCGTCGCGCGCCTGGCCGCGCCACGGGTTGGGCCGCACGGACGTTTGGTGGGCGTGGACCTCAACCCCGACATGCTGGGTGTGGCGCAAGTCCAAGGAGTCTTGGAAGGGCTGGACATCGAGTGGAAGCAGGGCCAGTTGGAAGTGCTGCCGTTTGCCGAGGCCGAGTTCGATTTGCTGCTATGTCAGCAAGGCTTGCAATTTGTCCCTGACCGTGCAGCCGCTCTGAGCGAGGCTCGGCGCGTGTTGCGCGACGATGGCCGCCTCGCGCTGGCAGTCTGGCGTGGGCTCGATCACCATCCGTTCTGGTCGCGGTTCAACGACGTGCTGGAGGAGTTGATCGGCATTCCCGCGCTTGCCACACCGTTCCAACTGGGCGAAGCCGCGGAGCTGGAAGCGCTGCTGCGCGCAGCTGGATTCCGTGACATCACGATCCAGGCACAGACGATGCCGGTGATGTTTCCCAATCCGGACAGCTTTGTGGCAATGGAGATCGACGTGATTGCGGCGGCGGTACCGGTAGCGCAGCACTTGGATGCGAGGGCGCGCGCGGATCTGACCGAGGCGGCGCAGGTGCGATTAGCCGGGACAATCAGAGAGCAGACCTGCGGCGGATACGTGGTGGTGCCGATGCACTCGCACCTGGCGCTCGCACGGATATAGATACGCCGGCCATATGCGTGGCCGCCGCTCTGGGAAGAGGGCGGCCCGGACGTGCTAAAGAGTCCGTGTTGCCTTCGTGGCTGGTGTGCTGCGCTACGTGGAAGAGGTTATGCCGCCGCGGCTTGCTCGGCTCGTGGCCCTTCCTTCAACGCCTTGGCTAGCATGGTTACGATCAGATCGATCTCTTCGCCGGTGATGGCGAACGTCGGAGTGAAGCGCAGTGAATTGACGCCACCATGGATCACGCCGATACCGCACTCGCGCAGCCACTCTTCCGTCGAACCTGCGCCGTAGCACTTGAACTGCGGTGCCAGTTCGCACGAGAACAGCAGGCCGGTGCCCTGAACCTTGGTGATCAGGCCGCCAAGTTCGTCCTTGAGCTTCTCCAGCTTCTTCAGTGCCTCCAGGCCGCGTGTGCGGATGTTCTCCCGCAGGGCCGGAGTGACCTGCTCCAGCACGGCGCAGGCGACATCGAGCGCGCGCGGGTTGCTGGTCATCGTGTTGCCGTACAGGCCCTTCTTGTACAGCCCGGCCGCGCGCTTGCCGACGGCAAGCACCGACAGCGGGTACTGGCCGGCGTTGAGCGCCTTGGAATAGGTCTCCATGTCCGGCGGATCGAGTTGTTCGAAACCTGGGTAGTCGATGATCGAAAGCACGCCGTGCGCGCGCAGGCCGGCCTGGATCGAGTCGACCAGCAACAGCGTGTCATGGGCGAGAGTGAGCTCGCGCGCGGCGGCGTAGAACGCCGGCGGCACGCCGCGGCCCGGGTCGCCTTCGCCCATCACCGGTTCCAGGAACATCGCCTCGATGAACCAGCCGTGGGTATCGGCATCGGCGAAGACCTGCTTCAGGGCATCGATGTCGTACGGCTCGACCGTGATCAGGGTGTCCTCGCCGCGGAAGCTGGCCAGGTGCTGCATGTAGGTCTTGCGCGAGGAATCCGAATACAGCGCTGGGCGCTCGGTGCGACCGTGGAAGCTGCCCTTGACCACCACGCGCTTGATCGCGCGGCCGGCGTGGCGGCCACCCGGGTCGGTCATCAGTTTGGTGTTGACGTCGGCGATGCGCGAGGCCAGCGAGACCGACTCGGAACCGGAGTTCAGGCACAGGAACTTCGGGTAGGGGCAGCCGCCACGGGAAGTGCCGATGGCGGCACGCAGCGTGCGATCGAAGCGCAGTTGCGACAGCGACGGTGTCATGATGTTGGCCATCGCCTGCGGCTTGGCCATCGCCGCGATCACGGCTTTGGGTGCGTGGCCGAAACCGAGCATGCCGTAGCCGCCGGAGTCGTGCAGCACCGCGCCTTTGAGGGTGATCACCCACGGCCCGCGCGCGGCCAGGGCGACATAGGGATTGACCGCGTCGTCCGGGTAGAAATTGATGTAGCCGGCCTGCACGGCCAGGGTCTGCGCCTCCTCGTCCAGGTCGAGCAGTTCGGCGAAGTCGTCCTTGATGCGCCGGTATTCCAGTTCGGCGGCTCCGATCGCTTCGATCAGCTCGGCATGGCTGGCGGCGAAGCGGGTGATCGTGGCGTCGTCCAGGCCCGGGGTGCGGCGAAGGCCGGGGTGGGCGCGCAAGGGGGCGAGGCGGTCGAGAACGGGCATGGTCTTTACTCTGTCGGTGCGCAATCTGATTATTATCTGGAATAATTCGTCGACAGACAGTATGAATTTGTACGAAATACTAGATAATTTCGTCGATTAGATGAGGTTGGCGGGTGAGATGAAGATTACCGATGCCGATCAGCTGCTGCTCACGGTCCTGCGCGAGAACGCGCGGGCCTCGACGGCCGACATCGCCCGCCGCCTGAAGTTGTCACGAACCACCGTCCACAGCCGGATCGAGCGGTTGGAGCGGCAGGGGGTGATCAATGGCTACACCGTTCGGGTCCACGACGAGGCCGAGCGCGGCCACATCCGCGCCCACATCATGGTGACCGTGCTGCCCAAGCAGATGGCCTCGGTGGTGGCGCTGCTGCACGGCATGCCGCAGGTGCGGGCGCTGCATTCGGTCAGTGGCCCGTTCGACCTGATCGCCCTGGGCGTGGTGCCGACGGTGGAGGCAATGGACGAGCTGACCGATCGGATCGGCGCCATCGACGGGGTCGAGCGGACCACCTCGGCGATTATCTTGTCGGCGAAGTTCGAGCGGTAGCCCGGCGTCCCGGCGGGGACCTGTCATCCCCGCGCAGGCGGGGACCCAGTGACTTCCACCGCATCGCCCAAGACGCTGGGTTCCCGCCTGCGCGGGAATGACGGCTTGAGGGACTTACAATGCCCGGTCCTGCGGCCAGTCAAGCCGCCAGCCAGTCCCCCGCCTTGAAGAAATCCGATTTCCATTACGACCTGCCGCCCGAACTGATCGCGCAGGCGCCCTTACCCGAGCGCTCGGCCAGCCGTCTGCTGGTGGTGCCGCCTACCGATGCCGGTGAACTGGCCGGACAGCGGTTCGAGTTCCAGGACCGCGTGTTCCGCGACCTGCTGGACCTGCTCGCCCCGGGCGACCTGCTGGTGTTCAACGACACCCGCGTGATTCCGGCGCGCCTGTATGGCCAGAAGACCAGCGGCGGGCGCGTCGAGATCCTGATCGAACGCCTGCTCGGCGGCCACGAAGTGCGCGCGCAACTGGGCGTGAGCAAATCGCCCAAGGCCGGCGCACGGATCGTGCTTGATGCCGGGGGCGAGGCCGAAGTGCTCGGCCGCGACGGCGAGTTCTACCGCCTGCGCTTCGACGTGCCCGAGTCGCTCGAGCAGTGGCTGCTGCATGCCGGTCGCCTGCCGTTGCCGCCGTACATCCAGCGCGAAGCCGGAAGCGACGACGACGCGCGCTACCAGACCGTGTTCGCGCGCGAAGTCGGCGCGGTGGCCGCGCCCACCGCCGGCCTGCACTTCGACGAGGCATTGCTTCAGGCGTTGAGTGTGCGTGGCGTGCAGTTCGGCCACGTCACCCTGCATGTCGGCGCCGGCACGTTCCAGCCGGTGCGCGTGGACGACCTCGGCCAGCACGTGATGCACAGCGAATGGCTCAACGTCGGCGCCGCGCTGATCGAGCAGATCCAGCGCACGCGCGCGGCCGGCGGCCGTGTGATCGCAGTCGGCACGACCGTGGTGCGCGCGCTGGAAAGCGCGATGCGCAGCAATGAGGTCGGCGAGCGCGAGTTGCAGCCGTATGCCGGCGAAACCCGCTTGTTCATTCTGCCGGGCTACACGATCCAGTCGGTCGATGCGCTGATCACCAACTTCCACCTGCCCGAGAGCACCCTGCTGATGCTGGTTTCCGCCTTCTCCGGCAAGGCGCGCGTGTTTGCGGCCTACGAGCACGCGATCGCCTCGCGTTATCGCTTCTTCTCCTACGGCGATGCGATGTTGTTGTTCCCTGAGCAGGGCGCCCCGGACCATGCTGCAATGGAACCCGCCGCATGAGTAAGCCCTCAGCGTCATCCCGGCGGACGTCGGGAGTCATCGTGACGTTGCTCCACAGAGTCACGGCGAGCATCAAAGTCAACCCGGATCCCGGCTTGCGCCGGGATGACGGGATCGGGAGAACACTGGCATGAGCCGCATGGACTTCGACCTGATCACCACCGACGGCGCCGCCCGTCGCGGTCGGCTGACCTTTCCGCGCGGCACCGTGGAGACGCCGGCCTTCATGCCGGTGGGCACCTACGGTTCGGTCAAGGGCGTGATGCCCGAGCAGATTCGCGAACTCGGCGCGCAGATCATCCTCGGCAACACCTTCCATCTCTACCTGCGCCCGGGCCTGGACGTGATCGGCGACCACGGCGGCCTGCACGGTTTCGGCCGCTGGAGCGGCCCGATCCTGACCGACTCGGGCGGCTTCCAGGTGTTCTCGCTGGCACACAAGCGCAAGATCACCGAGCAGGGCGTGACCTTCGCCGCGCCGACCGACGGCAGCAAGGTCTTCCTCGGCCCCGAAGAAAGCATGCACATCCAGAAGGTGCTCGATTCGGACGTGGTGATGATCTTCGACGAGTGCACGCCGTACCCGGCCACAGTGGAGGTGGCGCGCAAGTCGATGGAGCTGAGCCTGCGTTGGGCCGAGCGCTCGAAGAAGGCGCACGAAGGCAATGACGCGGCGCTGTTCGGCATCGTCCAGGGCGGCGTCCATCCGGCGCTGCGCGACCGTTCGGCCGAGGGGCTCAAGGCGATCGGATTCGACGGCTATGCGATCGGCGGCCTGGCCGTTGGCGAGCCGGAGGCCGAGCGCAACCACATGCTCGAGCACACCTGCCCGCAGCTGCCGGCCGACCGCCCGCGCTACCTGATGGGCGTGGGGCGGCCGGAGGACCTGGTCGAGGGCGTCGCCCGCGGCATCGACATGTTCGATTGCGTCATGCCGACCCGCAACGCCCGCAATGGCCACTATTTCACCAGCTTCGGCACGGTCCGCGTGCGCAACGCCAAGTACGAGCGCGACCTGCGCCCGATCGAGGAAGGCTGCGACTGCTACGCTTGCCGCAACGGTTTCAGCCGCAGCTACCTGCGCCACCTGGACCGCTGCAACGAGATGCTGGCGCCGATGCTGGGCACCCTGCACAACCTGCGCTACTACCAGCGCCTGATGGCGCAGATGCGCGACGCGATCGCCCGGGGAACCTTTTCGGCCTTCCGGGAGTCTTTCTACGCCGCACGGGCTGCCGAGCCGGTTTAGGGCAAGGCCCCCTCATCCGCCCCTTCGGGGCACCTTCTCCCACAAGGGGAGAAGGAAGCGCGCACCTCCTCCCTCTCCCCCTGTGGGAGAGGGACGGCCGCGGAGGTGGCCAGGGAGAGGGGGGGGCGGGGCAGGGCTCCGCCCCGTGGCATAATCCCCCGCTATTTTTCGATCCAGGACAATCGTCATGAATCTGCTTGATCTCGTGATATCCCCTGCTTACGCCCAGGCGGCTCCGGCCGGTGGCAGTGGCTTCGGTCTGTCGCTACTGTTTCCGGTCCTGCTGATCGGCGTCATGTACTTCCTGATGATCCGCCCGCAGATGAAACGCCAGAAAGAGCATCGCGCGATGCTTGAGAAGTTGGCCAGAGGCGACGAAGTCCTCACCAACGGCGGCATCGCCGGTACCGTGAACGACATCGGCGAGAACTTCATCACCGTGGAGATCGCCGACAACGTGCGCATCCGCGTGCAGAAGGGCGCGATCGCCAACGTACTGCCAAAAGGCACGTTGAAAGCGGCCTGATTCCCTTTTCCGATCCACTATTGAGTGCACGCCCCTGGGCGTGCATGGGTTGCCGCGATGCTTGAATTTCCTCGTTGGAAGTACATTTTGATCCTGCTGGTGTTGGCGTTGGGCGTGCTCTATGCAATGCCCAATGCCTATCAGAAGGACCCGTCCGTTCAGATCACGGCCAACCGAAGCGGCAAGCTCGACGACGCTCTGCGCAGCCGTGTGCAGTCCGAGCTGAGCCAAGCGGGGATCACGCCCAAGTCGGTCGCGGTGGAAGGCAACAACCTCATGGTGCGCTTGACTTCGCTGGACGCGCAGAGCAAGGCGAACAACGCCCTGCGCAGCAGTCTGGGCGAGAACTACACCGTGGCGCTGAATCTGGCTTCGACCGTTCCGAACTGGTTGGCCAAGTTGGGCGGCAAGCCGATGGTTCTCGGCCTGGACCTGCAGGGCGGTGTGCACTTCGTCATGCAGGTCGATCAGAAGGCCGCACTGGAAAAGCGGCTGGATGCCTATGCCGAGGACATGCGTGTCACGCTGCGTGACACGCGTATCTCCTACCAGTCGGTCGAGCGCCGGCCGGACAACAGCATCGTGGCGGTGCTGAAGCCGGTGAATGGTGAGCGCGTGGGCGAACGTGCCCGCGGCGAGCTGGCCAGAGTCATGCCGATGCTGAATTACGAGGTCAATGGCGACACCGTCACCGTGACCTTCCCGGAGGCCGAGCTGCGCCAGATTGCCAGCGGCGCCATCGAGCAGAACATCACCACGTTGCGCAACCGCGTCAACGAACTGGGGGTGGCCGAACCGATCATTCAGCGCCAGGGCGAGGACCGCATCGTCGTCCAGCTTCCGGGCGTGCAGGACACGGCCGAGGCCAAGCGCCTGATCGGTGCGACCGCGACGCTGGAATTCCGCACCGTCGTCGATGGCGATGCGATGGAAGCCAAGCGCACCGGCGTGCTTCCGCCGGGCGCGCGCCTCTACACGATCCGCGACAGCGAGCAGCCCGTCCTGCTGAGCAAGCGCGTGCTGGCCTCGGGCGACCAGATGGTCGGCGCGAAGGTCGGCCGCGACCAGAACGGCCTGCCGGCGGTGGACATCACGCTCAACAGCATCGCTGGCCAGCGCATGTTCGATTTCACCAGCGAGAACGTCGGCAAGCTGATGTCGGTGGTCTACATCGAGCGCATCCCCACCGTGACCATGGTCAACGGACAGGAAGTGCGCAGCGTGCGCGTGAAGGAAGAAGCGCTGTCGCCGACGCGCATCGCCGGCGTCTTCGGCAAGAACTTCCAGACCACCGGTCTTGAGAAGGTCGAAGCCGAAACCCTCGCCAAGCTGCTGTCCGCCGGTTCGCTTGCCGCGCCCATGGACTTCGTCGAAGAACGCATCATCGGCCCAAGCCTGGGTGCGGAGAACGTCAAGCGCGGCATCACCGCCGTGCTGTACGCCTTCGTGTTCACGCTGGCCTTCTTCACCATCTACTACCGCATGTTCGGTGTGATCACCTCGATCGCGCTGCTGATGAACCTGCTGATCGTGGTCGCGGTGATGTCCATGTTCGGCGCGACCATGACCCTGCCGGGCTTTGCCGGTCTGGCGTTGTCGGTCGGCCTGTCGGTGGACGCCAATGTGCTGATCAACGAGCGAATCCGTGAAGAGCTGCGTCATGGTGTGCCGCCCAAGGCAGCGATTGCGAGCGGCTACGAGAAAGCCGGCGGCACCATCCTCGACGCCAACCTGACCGGCCTGATCGTCGGCGTGGCACTGTACGTCTTCGGTACCGGCCCGTTGAAGGGCTTTGCGCTGACGATGATCATCGGCATCTTCGCTTCGATGTTCACGGCAATCACCGTGTCGCGGGCGCTGGCCCAGCTGATCTACGGCGGTCGCAAGAAGATCAAGTCCGTGGCCATCTGACCGGGTGAGAACGAATTCATGAAACTTTTTCCGCTCCATCTCATCCCCAACGACACGACCATCAACTTCCTGCGCACCCGCTACGTCGCGATGACGGTAACGGTGCTGCTGTTCGTAATCTCCTTGGTGGTGATCG